>CAOLHI010002072.1:0-294144 GCA_948474755.1 Ctenosaura bakeri
CGCCCGATACCGAGGTGAAGGCTCCCTCGCCCTATGATATCGAGGAGAGGGAGAGCGGCTGAAGGAGCGGCGGTCCAACGGAGATCGGCTTCGGCGTCGACGGTACCGAGCCTCGTCCCCTCTAGGCGAGCGCGATTCGCGCTGTCGACGAGGTGACCGGGACCTCCGGAAGGTCTCCCAGTGACTCGGGCCACGATGGTACCGATCCCGATACGATGGCGAATGTGACCGATAAGAGGCCGGGCGCTCTCTCCATTCAGATTCCCTCGCGTACCTGGCCACGTAGGACGCCGAGGTGTATCTGGAGGCAGACGAGCGAGGTTGTTCCTCTCTTGTCTCCCTAGGAGGCGGCGAGGCCACCGGACGCTCGGAAGAGCGGGACCGGGACCGGAAGGAGGTCGAACGCCGCTCCGGAGAAGCAGAGGGCTCTCTCTGCTGCAGGTCGGTCGACCTGCGACGGCTAGGAGGGCGGTGGCGCTCCTCCACCAGGGTTGGAGGGTCTGCCACAGGCGAGTCCGGGCGCTGTTGGGGAACGTCCTCGATCTCATCCTCCGAGAGATCGACGGACTCGCCTCGCCCTTTGGAAGGCTGCTGAGTAGGAGGAGGAGTAGGAGGTTGAACGTCCCCAGCCGGGGAGCGCTTCTTCTCCTTCTTCTTCTTCTTCTTCTCCTTCTCCTTGCCCTTGCCTCCATCCGGAGCAGGGCGCTTTTTAGCAGGCGTCTCCGTCAGGGGAGCCTCAGCCTTCCTCGCCGTCGAGGATCCTTTCGCTGACTTGGCAGCCGCCGACAGCTTCGGGATCCTCGGTAACGCCGAGATCGGCGTTTCGCCGGTACCGAGCCCGATACCGACGAGGTGGACGGAACGGCAGCCGCCGATACCGTCGATGGCGTGGTCGTCTTCTTGTCGGCCATCTTGGAAGTGGAGGTCTCGTCTATCGCCCGCAGAGACTGTTCCCAACAATAAGACTTGAGTCTCGCGGACCGGTTGCGGAGAGTTTGGGGAGTAAAATCCCGGCAAATTGGGCAAGTCCGGATGTTGTGGGACTCACCCAAACAGAAGAGACACTCCTTGTGGTTGTCGTTGAGGGCAACCTTGCGCCCGCAGGACACGCACTTCTTGAAGAGCGCGGACATAAGACGAAGAACGCCAAACTGCGAAAATCCGAAAAGACCAAAAGCCGAAGGGGGAGTCCGAAAGAGAGGTCAGAGACAGTCCAAAAGTCCGTAAAACCGTGAAACAGCAAGCCAAGCACAAAAGTGAGAGGAACAAACCAAAGAACCTTCCGTACGCGACGGCGGACGAGAAAGAACTGAGGAGAGACCGTTGCTCGGCGGGAGGAGCATGCGCAGTACCGGCGTGGGGGAGGGGTTCCCGCCAAGCGAACAAGCTCTAGAAGTTTCCGAACGCTACCGCGCAGGCGCTAAAGCTCCTAGTGTATGAAGGCACAGAGACCACGAAGAAGAAAGAAAAGTTCTCCTGCATTTGCAAAAAAATTATTGACAAAAAATTATTTACCCTACTTTATTGGAAGAATATACCACAAAGGCTTAATGACAAATACAGTTCTCCTTCCACATTCGTGGGTTTGATTATTCGCAGTGTGGCTTGCTTCCCCTCATTCTCCCCCTCTCATTCCCTAGTGCAGGGAGATCTTGTCCCCTGCACTCTCCTCTCCCCTGCTGCGAGAGTGATTGCGCCCTGGGCGGGTAGGAGAATGAAGTGGGGGGTGATCTCCTCCCTGCAGCTGCAGGTGCGATTGTGCCCAGGGCAGGTGGGAGAGACAAGTAGGGGGGAGGGAGATCTTGTCCCTCACACTCTCCTGGGCAGAGCACCCAGGGAAGGTGGAGTGCTCCCTGGGGGGAATTATTTGCCGGGTTTTCTACTTTCATAGGGGTTCTGTGCACCTATCCCCCATGAATGTGGAGAGCCTGCTGTATAAAACAATGCACAAGTGTGCAGAAAATACATCTGTATCTCAAATATATGCACATCAGACACTGGTGAGACTAAGGATTAGAACAGAAGCAAGAATCATTTTTTAACAAAATCCTGTTGCAATCAGGAAGGAAGTAGGGACTTTTTTTCTGTTCTCCTTTCCATACTGAAAGATAAAATGGGAATATTCAGGACTCTTCTCAATGAAATGCCAACATAAATGGAGCGAAAAACAACAACCCTTTGGAAAACAAACTTTGCAACATGTTTGGGATAGTTGCTCTAAAGGCTTATCACAACAGGCAGGTAAATCACACTTTATTGTTGTTGTGTGCCTTCAAGCTGTTTCTGACCTATGGAGACCCCGAAAAGAACTTATCACAGGGATTTTCTGGGGCTGAGAGTGTGTGATGAGCCCAACGCCACAGGATAATGTATTTGGCTAAGAAACAGTTCCTCCCCTAGTGGGAGACCATATGGAAAGTGTTTCTTTAACAAAGGGGGTCATTAATGGATTAAATCCCTAGTTCTGACAAAGCCAGTATTTTTAAATCATGAAAAATAATTCATGCCAAGGATGCAAAACACTAATAATTAAAGCACTATAATAGTTTAGTAGGGAAAAGATGAAGAATTAAACATCAGAACTTTATGAAAATATCTTTCCTCTTTCATCCTCTGCTCCCAGCAGTAAAAACAGGGTACTGCTGGTTTAAAGAATGATTCAATTAATGATAAGACTGTGATACTATCAGTACTCAACAGGCGATTCCTCTGTGGCTTATCCAAAGATTTTATGCCTATGGCCCAACAGAAAACAAGCAGAACTTGGAAGCAACAAGTTACAAGTAATGTAGTTACCTATAATGAGCTACCTGTCTGATAATACACGTATAAAAAACTTTCATTTCAAAAACATGAGTGGGGACATTACTTTGACAGTATTATGATTAATGTTCGAGGAGCTGCTTTAGTGCTAACCAAGTATAAATTTTACTGTTCTTTGTCTTGTTCGCCACATGGCCAAGAGTGCCCCTGCCTGCGCGGAGATCCCCCCAAACCAACTGAATCAACAACAGAAATAACATCTGATACAAAATGAAGGCCTGTGACACCAACAGTGTATAATTTTTTGAGATATTAGTGGAACTTCAAAAGCTTGCATGATGGGTTTTGTGCATTTTGGTTGGCCAATGAAGTTATCACTTTTGTGGTTTTTGGATTTTGTTTATTTTGCTGTATGGCTAACACAGCTACCTCTGAATATACTTTCTAGTTATCTATGAAAATGAAATTTCAGAGGTATTTTGGCAGAAATTTTTCAAAGGTTCTGCCATTCTTTTAGCAAACCTAAGCCTTCCCCCACAAAAACACTAATGAAGAGTAAAGCCTTCTCCCACAAAAACTCTAATGAAGAGTAAAGCAAAATCAGATGAAAGGATGTGAGCTACTTCTGATTTTATATTTTATCAAAATAAAAAGAGGTCACAAATACACCAAAATGATGGCTTGTTACATGAAGTTGTTAAAAGCTATGCAGGAATAAAATGTAAAATCAGAAGTAGCTCGCATCCTTTCATCTGATCAAAGCTCTCTTTCATCATAGCTGCCATTCACCAGGATTCATGCAAGGAATTGGGAGGCCACTCCAGTGGACTCAGTTCTTAGCTGAATGTACCTACTCACCACTAGATCAACACCCTGATATTTCCTGATCTTTAATATTCCCTCTGCCTTTTTTAGAATAGTGCCAATACTTCCACAGGCAAAAGGAGAAACTTTCATCCCATTTTAACAAAGGAACATTTTCCAGGCATCTTAGGATGGAAACATTCTAATCTCTACAGCAGAGCTTTCCAAACTGTGTCATGACACATTAGTGTGTTGGCTGGTGTGTGTGGGGTGTGTTGTGCGATAATCGGTGGAGGAGCTGCCTCTCCCACCACTGCAGTGGGCCAGACCAGGGTGGAGGGGCTGACTGTCCCACTGCTGCTGACACCGCCCCAGGCTAAGGAAAACCTCGGTGAGGGTGACAGCAATGGCGGGTCAGGCTTGGGTGGAGGGGCTGCCTCCACTTACTGTGTTGTGAAATGATGCATGCCTAAAATGTGTGTCACCAACATGAAAAGTCTGAAAAGCCCTGCTCTACAGGGTAAGCTGACCTTGCCAAGCCTCCTAGAGGAATTGTAGTTACTAAAACCTTCATTATTATCATTGCTATTATTGTTATTATTAGTTACCAGCCAATCTGATTAACTAATAAATGCCCAGTTAGTTACTATGTTATACATCCTTTAAGTTTATGAAACCCATATATACAGTGAACATATGAGCTAATTATTACTCCATGCCATTTCTTGTAGAAATTCCATGGTCCCATATACAATTGCATCCATATGAACCTGTCCATATATATACAGCCTGAACCTTGCTATCCTTCTACCTAAAAATAATGAGGATTCACATCTATTAGGTTGCTGTGGGTTTTCTGGGCTTTGAGGCCGTGTTCTATTAGTATTTTCTCCTGGCGTTTCGCCTGCATCTGAAGATCCTCTGAAAATGCCAGCCACAGATGCAGGCAAAACATCAGGAGAAAATACTAATAGAACATGGCCTCAAAGGCTGGAAAACCCACAGCAACCTATGAATTTTGGCTGTGAAAGCCTTCAACTTTACATCGATTCACATCTATTGTTAGGCCTGCATAGCCAATGCTATACAATTTGAATAGTGGTGGGAGAGACATGTATGTAACTTACATTAGCAGCACCCAGTAACATATGAAGCCTTTTGCCATTTCCAATTTGAAGTTCCACTCCAGTACTTCTAAGGCGGATGTGGGGGACTGGCAATTATTTCTTTTCTAATGTGCCAGAGACTGGCACTTAATTTGTGACCATTGGATTCAACTGTTTCTTTCCTGGAAATTTGCCAGGGACCAGTACTTTGAATTGCATTGCTCTACACTGCTTTATGCTCAACAGCTGACTCATAATATCGCCCATATGATTTCAAATAGTGACTATTGTGTTACATGATTGTAAGCCATGTTTATAAAACATATCATTTTACCATTTTTGGTAAATGGATATATATATATCTGAGTGCTATCTTTCCTTTAAGGAAAGCTGGGACTGTTTTACTGAAACACAGCAAAATTTATAAGAAAATCCAGAGCTATAAGAAATTATAAGAATGCTAGAGGACTAAAGCTGGGTGCCTAGATAGATTAAATCTGGTTCTTCAGGAATCAGCTCTAAAATCATAGAACAAGTTTCCCATATGATTTCTTCCTCACTGCTACTATGTTCATGCTATCAGAAAGGTATGTTTTACAGTAAATCCTGCTTGTTTTCCACCTGTTTATACATTGCAGACAACATTCTGTGCTGGAACTTCCCGATTTACAAGTCAGTAAGACTTAATAAAGTCCAAATTATATTTAGTCCTTTCTTTCTTAAAGCAGAATATGTTTTACTTTGGTAAAGTTTGTCAGATAACACAACATGGAGACTTGGAATGCCACTGCAGGGGATAATCAGATGAGGGAATATTGATACCTTTCACAACCTAATAATTATCCTCCACAAGCTGTTTTACCTCAGCTGAAGTTCATTTCTGTTCCCAAAGATGGCTAAGGAAAAAGTCTGGGAAATAGAATTTATGTAGGAGAACTGATAGTGGTATAAGTGATATGCACGCTGTACTTCTGTCAACTGATTCCTTCTTTCCTCCAACAGCACTTAATATGGGAGATATGCATGAACAGAAAACAAGTTAAGTATGATCCACAAGCCAATTAAACTTAATTATTTGAAGATATGTAATATCATAATCCTATATTATTCTGTTATCTTACTGGATCAATACAGTGCTAACCACTTTGAATTGTACCTCTTAAATTAACAGGAGTTACTTCCAAAGAGTGCCTAAATACCCTATAGGCTTATCTTGGAAGATAAGCATGATCAGCCCTAGTTAGTACTTGAATGGGAGACTGCTAACAAATAACAGGTGCTACAGGATATATGTCAGAGGAAAGAACTGACAAACCACCTCTCAGAATTCCTTGTCTAATAAAACCCTATGAAAAAATAATGGGGGTCACCGTAAGTTGACAGGTGATTTGAAGGTACATATACACACACACACACTTCCAAATAAATGCATTTAAAAATGGACTGAACACTTCACAATGTAGCACAGTTCATTTTCCTTAGTCTGAATATCTTCATTGCTGGCACAGCTAGTTTCCATGTTTTCAGTTTCACACATTTCAGTTTAACTAGTTTGCAGTTTGCAACTGCAATCAAATAGCTCCTTTTTAAGTGCAAAATTAATGGTAAAATGTCAGGTCAGTTGTCTTCTACTCTTCGAATACACTCACATAGTTACATGCTTCATAACTAAGTTTGCTGCCATCTTCTGTCAGTCAGTGTGTTGCCACAAGTTGACTCTTTCAACAGTTTTGAGACATCTGCATACTGAGCATATTTGAGTTTACTCATATTTGTATCACATGCAAACAATGTTAATGTGGGATAGAATATAGAAATCAAAGAGAGTAAAACATATATTGTAGGTAATACATTTTTAAAAATATTCATATTATAGAACATTCAAGATAAGCCTACTTAATCCCCACATTTAGAAAAATGCCCTTTACTATCAACCTTAGCAGGCTAAAGTCCTTGATTTCTCTGTGGAAATCTCACACATACTACAAATACCAGCAACCTTGTTCATTTCCAATGTAGCATCTCCTTTGTTATGTAAAAGTCCAGGAAGATCAAGAACAGAAGAAATAATGTACTGAGGGACTGGAGAAGTGGGTTTTGGGGCTGTTTTAGCTTTATTTACCCAAACTGTTGCTTTGAAACCTGCGTTTATGCCTCCTTGAATGTCTGTATCTAGAGAGTCACCAACCATCACACAGTCCTCAGGCTGAACTCCTAGAAGTTCACAGCCATGATGAAATATAGAGGATGCTGGTTTCTCTTCTGGATGCTCTCCCCCTACAACAATGGCATCAAAGTATGGTTGGCAAGCACAAGCTTCAATCTTTTCTCTTTGTGTTTGTGTTTCTCCATTTGTTAGCAGAAGCAACCGGACAACCTTTCTGAGGTCACTGAGCATCCTTTGTGTCTCCTCTGCCAAGGTCAAGTGTTGCAAACGAGTGGTTTTCCAAAGGAAATAGCATTCTGCAGCCAGATTCCGATTGGCTGTTCCTCCCTTTATGGCTTGTGTAGCTTCTTCCCAGTGTTGAATCCTGAGGTCAGTAATACACATTTTAGAAGGATCATGGCATTCTTTCAGGAGTCTGGCTTGGAATTCATCACATATCATCTGGGCTTCTCTTTCATCACAATGATACTTTGACTGTAAGACATTTATCATCTACAATCAGAGAGTTAAAACAGAAAGGATCAGATCATTTCAAAGTGTACAGTTCTGCTTTCTAGCAGACAGTGGCTTATTCATCAAGATGTTCTTCTGGAATGAAAAAGAACAAAGCTGCAACAACAGCCTGTTATATGATGACTGCATCACAGCTGCATAAGCAGCATTTAGCAAGAGAATCACCACAGAAACAGTTTCAAAGAGCATGACTTACAATGTCTTGTGTTTTAGAGCTCATTAGAGATCCCAGTTCTTCAAGTAAGGCCCTTGCCACACGCGGAGGAAGCCACACCCAAAAACACGCTGAAACAGAGTTTACCTGCAGCCGTTGCAATGTGGAGCAGCGTGAGTTTGCTGCTCCACACAAGGTGGTGTCCTGCGGCGTCCCAAATGGCGGCTTCTGGCTGGCGGAGGCTCTCCGCCAACCAGAGAAGCTCACCAGCTGGAAGTCTGCCCCCTGGCTGGTCTGCAGACGCGCTCTTGCGTGCGCCTGCAAATCCACACCGGGCGCTGCAACGGGGCTGCATGCCCCATGCTTTTTAAAAACCACAAGACAAGTGGTTTTCAAAAAGCACGCGGTGCTGCCACTTCCAGTCAGCCCTGCGTGGATTGGGGTGTGGAACTACACAAAAGTAGTCCGCCTCAATCCACGTTACAGTGTAGACAACCTCCATCAGAGGTCGCTCTACACCGTTCTTTTAACCCCGTGTGGAAAGGGCTTAAGTGGGAAAAGCAGACAAGGGAGGACTGTTAGCCAATGCACACCTCCAGTCCCTATCACTGCATTGCTACTCTTGATTTCATTCTTGGTGTACAAAAAGAAACAGCAAGAAAAGGTGGGATATTACAGTACTACAGCCTTCCCTATGTAAAGCCTCAGTTTTAACTCAGCTAAGTAAAATCCTTTGAAACACTGCTTTGTTTGAGTTCAGGCTGAATTGTGCTAGACAGACATTTCACTTCAGAATACTTGAGATCCATTCTCCTCCAGTCTAGTGTGGTAAATCATGACATATTTTGTGGGTTGCAATTATCTCACGTATCTAAGATTTGGTGCTATCTGATTGAGTTTAAACTGATGATGAGAATCCAGAACTGATCTGTCCCCACACAGGCATTCTTTCTTTCTCTTTTTTTTAAAGAGAGGTGCAGGGATTTCCCTCCTTTTATCCCTGTTCTCTCACATAAAGAAACAATTCTCATTCACTTACCTTGGATTATACAACCCAAAATAAATAACTAGCTTCTTGATCACCACCTATCTTATTGGCTGGCATATAAGACTCACTTTTTCCCCCTGAAAAACACTGTTTGAAAACAGAGTGAGAGTGTGTCTTATACACCAGTGCATCTTATACACCGGCAAATAGGATTTACTAGCATATAAATGGGGTGCATGTTATATGCTAGTGCGTCTTATACGCCAGCAAATATGGATACAAATATAGGTAGCGTGGCACCTAACAAACAACACTGGTACCTTACACACCACAGACATCACTATTACTGACAGGCCCACAGGCTCATCTCCAGTCTGTCCTCTAAGCATGAGGATACCCTAAGGCCATGTCCGCACTAGCCTGTTATAGCGCGATGATTCCACTTTCAACATCCTCTGGAATCCTGGGGTTTGCAGTTTTGGGAGGGGCCGGCCGCTATAACAGGCTAGTGCGGAAATGGCCCAAGAAAAGAAATACGGTACAGTCCACTCAGACTGTTTCCTATTCTACAGTTAAACAAGTGGGGCTTTCTCTGAAAACTAGAGTCAGCCCAAGGCATTTTATTGCTGGAGGCAAGGCAGCAACATGCATCTTCTTCCCATCCATCTGGGTGCGCACCAAGTTATTCTGGCAGATGTGGCCTAAAGTGCCCCTGGACATCCCTGGCAATAAAACTATAACATCAACAAAATAAGCAGCTGCATGACCACTAACATGAGTTACTTTAACCCAGCAGATGTGGTAGTAAGAGGTTAAGAAAATATAAATGGCCAAATTCAGAGTAGGCACCCGCTCAATGTTAAGCCTCGGACGTGCGACCCTTCCTGCTGCGCTTCCTTGGCCTTTTCCGCACTGCACTCTTATAGCGCGATGATTCCACTTTCAACCTCCTCTGGAATCCTGGGGTTTGCAGTTTCGGGAGGGGCCGAGGGGCCCCTCCCGAAACTGCAAACCCCAGGATTCCAGAGGAGGTTGAAAGCGGAATCATCGCGCTATAAGAGTGCAGTGCGGAAATGGCCCTTGTTCCGCAACAGAGGGATGGAGAGGGCTGGGAAGCGGCAACCGGTACCTCCTCAATAGCTCTCCTGCCAGCCGCGGCGGTGTCGATCAAGGTGTTGTCCAGGTCGAAGAAAACCGCCTTGACCCCTTGCAGCCCCATGGGAGCCGCAGTGGCCGCCGCCGCCGCCGACCCGGGTGACGAAGGGATTACGGCACCCGCTTCCCGGATCCCTTCGGTTCCTCGTTGAGTTCTTTTCCTCGTCTCGCGAGACTTGGCGGGACTCGTGAGGAACGGAGGAGCGGCCGCGGCGTCATCCGAGGCCTGAGGCTGCGAAAACTCCCGTGCACATAGATCTCCAAAGGATAGACAAAGCAGGTTCAAATTTCCGCAGAGCCTTTCAAGTTTCAATAAAGGGCTTTGCCCCCGTCCCTCCTTCAGTCTGTATGCAAGCGAACAGAGGTAGCGGAATAGGAAACGGGCGTTTGGTCTGGAGACGGCCGTTTGTTGGCGTTGTGCGTTTCGTGTGGGACTTGTTTTGAGCTGGGAATCGAAGTCAGCTTCAGTACCTCATTACCAGTGAAATTCATGGGCTCCTCATAAGTCGACAGGCCAGTCGAAGTTAGAGACACCCATTTCCACACTAGCTTGTTATAGCGCGATGATTCCACTTTCAACCTCCTCTGGAATCCTCGGGTTTGCAGTTTCGGGAGGGGCCATCTGGCCCCTCCTGAAACGGCAAACCCCAGGATTCCAGAGGAGGTTGAAAGTGGAATCATCGCGCTATAACAAGCTAGTGTGGAAATGGCCACACACTTATCCGCACAGTACTAAGTAAATTATTCTCTCGGCTTCAACACCCCCTCCAAAAAAAAATACAAAACCCTGCAAAGGTAGCACTAGACTAGAATTAACCCATTTCAACCCATTTGGCTCCATCCATGTGGATACAGAGGCCATTTCCGCACTAGCCTGTTATAGCGCGATGATTCCACTTTCAACACCCTATGGAATCCTGGGGTGTGCAGTTTCGGGAGGGGCCGGCCGGCCCTCCCGAAACTGCACACCCCAGGATTCCATAGGGTGTTGAAAGTGGAATCATCGCGCTATAACAGGCTAGTGCGGAAATGGCCTGAGCTACACGGGAGAGGCCTTTTTTTATTTTTTAATTAGACACTTTGATCATTTTTTCCCAAGTAAATAAGACTTGAGTAAAAAAAAAAAATGGAGGAAAAACTCTCTGTTGCACCCAATTCCCCACAAATTTCAACCGACAGCTCCCACGGCTTCTTTCCGTCCCACAGCTCTGCCTTCCCCACCTGTATATTCCATCAACCATTTTTAAAAGTCAACTTTCGCCATCTTGATCTTCCATTCCTCCCATTTAGGGGGAAGTTTTGTAGGAATGCGGAAGAAGAACATCAAACATCGGGTGTATATAATAATGCATACTTTGTTATTCGTTGAACTGGGGTGGAATGAATGTTACTTTTGTTTTGATGATTTTGATGAAGGAAAATACACTCAAAGATGGCTTCTTTCGAAGCCGGAAGTGGCCTATCCAGAAAGTGGGGCTTGTTAGTCTGCGAGTTTAAGTTGTATCTCTGTGGTCTCTCCCTCACCAACTGCTGAGGGGTTCTGGCAGTTCCATTTCTCTCGGCCCCCTCCCGCCGCAGCAGTTCTCGGGGGCCGGCCGGGGTGGGAAGCCCCTCGTTCTTTTCTGAGAGAGAGGAAGGAGAGAAAGAAGCGGCTCTTTCCTCCCTCAGGCGTCGCGCTCCCTCCTCCGCTCTGAATGGCGGGCGAGCGGCTGGCGGCTGCCGTCCCTTTCACACCGCGGGCGTCCAACCCAGGGAACTGGTACACCGAAGGCAGAGCCAGAAAAGGCAGCCTCCCTTCATCCCCCCGCCCTCCCCAATGGCGGCGCTCGTGTTCTGCAACGCCTGTTTCCAGAAGCCCCAGGGCGCCTCTCAGAAGTTCAGCCTGACCAGCTGCGGCCACGTTTTCTGCGAGCAGTGCCTCCAGAGAGGTAATCTGCCCGCTGGGTCTTGACTGCTGGACACCTTGGTTCCTCCCAGACAGTTAAAATAGCTCACGCCCTTTCCGCACTAGACTCTTACAATGCTATTTTTTAAGGAAAAATTCCCCACAAATTTCAACAGACAGCTCCCATGGCTTCTTTCCGTCCAACGCTATGCCTTCCACACCTGCATATTCCATCAATAATGGGGCCGTTTCCACACTAGACTGTTACAGTGCTATGATTCCAGCTTTCAGCATTCCATCCTCTGGACTCCTGGGGCCATTTCCACACTAGACTGTTTCAGTGCTATGATTCCACTTTCAGCATTCCATCCTTTGGACTCCTGGGGCCATTTCCACACTAGACTGTTACAGTGCTATGATTCCACTTTCAGCATTCCATCCTCTTGGACTCCTGGGGCCATTTCCACACTAGACTGTTATAGTGCTATGATTCCGCTTTCAGCATTCCATCCTCTGGACTCCTGGGGCCATTTCCACACTAGACTGTATAGTGCTATGATTCCGCTTTCAGCATTCCATCCTTTGGACTCCTGGGGCCATTTCCACACTAGACTGTTATAGTGCTATGATTCCGCTTTCAACATTCCATCCTCTGGACTCCTGGGGCCATTTCCACACTAGACTGTATAGTGCTATGATTCCGCTTTCAGCATTCCATCCTCTGGACTCCTGGGGCCATTTCCACACTAGACTGTTATAGTGCTATGATTCCGCTTTCAGCATTCCATCCTCTGGACTCCTGGGGCCATTTCCACACTAGACTGTTATAGTGCTATGATTCCGCTTTCAGCATTCCATCCTCTGGACTCCTGGGGCCATTTCCACACTAGACTGTTATAGTGCTATGATTCCGCTTTCAGCATTCCATCCTCTGGACTCCTGGGGCCATTTCCACACTAGACTGTTATAGTGCTATGATTCCACTTTCAGCATTCCATCCTCTGGACTCCTGGGGCCATTTCCACACTAGACTGTATAGTGCTATGATTCCGCTTTCAACATTCCATCCTCTGGACTCCTGGGGCCATTTCCACACTAGACTGTTATAGTGCTATGATTCCACTTTCAGCATTCCATCCTTTGGACTCCTGGGGCCATTTCCACACTAGACTGTATAGTGCTATGATTCCGCTTTCAGCATTCCATCCTCTGGACTCCTGGGGCCATTTCCACACTAGACTGTTATAGTGCTATGATTCCGCTTTCAGCATTCCATCCTCTGGACTCCTGGGGCCATTTCCACACTAGACTGTATAGTGCTATGATTCCGCTTTCAGCATTCCATCCTCTGGACTCCTGGGGCCATTTCCACACTAGACTGTTATAGTGCTATGATTCCGCTTTCAACATTCCATCCTCTGGACTCCTGGGGCCATTTCCACACTAGACTGTATAGTGCTATGATTCCGCTTTCAGCATTCCATCCTCTGGACTCCTGGGGCCATTTCCACACTAGACTGTTATAGTGCTATGATTCCGCTTTCAGCATTCCATCCTCTGGACTCCTGGGGCCATTTCCACACTAGACTGTTATAGTGCTATGATTCCGCTTTCAGCATTCCATCCTCTGGACTCCTGGGGCCATTTCCACACTAGACTGTTATAGTGCTATGATTCCGCTTTCAGCATTCCATCCTCTGGACTCCTGGGGCCATTTCCACACTAGACTGTTATAGTGCTATGATTCCACTTTCAGCATTCCATCCTCTGGACTCCTGGGGCCATTTCCACACTAGACTGTATAGTGCTATGATTCCGCTTTCAACATTCCATCCTCTGGACTCCTGGGGCCATTTCCACACTAGACTGTATAGTGCTATGATTCCGCTTTCAGCATTCCATCCTCTGGACTCCTGGGGCCATTTCCACACTAGACTGTTATAGTGCTATGATTCCGCTTTCAGCATTCCATCCTTTGGACTCCTGGGGCCATTTCCACACTAGACTGTTATAGTGCTATGATTCCGCTTTCAGCATTCCATCCTTTGGACTCCTGGGGCCATTTCCACACTAGACTGTTATAGTGCTATGATTCCACTTTCAGCATTCCATCCTCTGGACTCCTGGGGCCATTTCCACACTAGACTGTATAGTGCTATGATTCCGCTTTCAGCATTCCATCCTCTGGACTCCTGGGGCCATTTCCACACTAGACTGTTATAGTGCTATGATTCCGCTTTCAACATTCCATCCTCTGGACTCCTGGGGCCATTTCCACACTAGACTGTATAGTGCTATGATTCCGCTTTCAGCATTCCATCCTCTGGACTCCTGGGGCCATTTCCACACTAGACTGTATAGTGCTATGATTCCGCTTTCAGCATTCCATCCTCTGGACTCCTGGGGCCATTTCCACACTAGACTGTTATAGTGCTATGATTCCGCTTTCAACATTCCATCCTCTGGACTCCTGGGGCCATTTCCACACTAGACTGTATAGTGCTATGATTCCGCTTTCAGCATTCCATCCTCTGGACTCCTGGGGCCATTTCCACACTAGACTGTTATAGTGCTATGATTCCGCTTTCAGCATTCCATCCTCTGGACTCCTGGGGCCATTTCCACACTAGACTGTATAGTGCTATGATTCCGCTTTCAGCATTCCATCCTTTGGACTCCTGGGGCCATTTCCACACTAGACTGTTATAGTGCTATGATTCCGCTTTCAACATTCCATCCTCTGGACTCCTGGGGCCATTTCCACACTAGACTGTATAGTGCTATGATTCCGCTTTCAGCATTCCATCCTCTGGACTCCTGGGGCCATTTCCACACTAGACTGTTATAGTGCTATGATTCCGCTTTCAACATTCCATCCTCTGGACTCCTGGGGCCATTTCCACACTAGACTGTTATAGTGCTATGATTCCGCTTTCAACATTCCATCCTCTGGACTCCTGGGGCCATTTCCACACTAGACTGTTATAGTGCTATGATTCCGCTTTCAGCATTCCATCCTCTGGACTCCTGGGGCCATTTCCACACTAGACTGTTATAGTGCTATGATTCCGCTTTCAGCATTCCATCCTTTGGACTCCTGGGGCCATTTCCACACTAGACTGTTATAGTGCTATGATTCCGCTTTCAGCATTCCATCCTTTGGACTCCTGGGGCCATTTCCACACTAGACTGTTATAGTGCTATGATTCCGCTTTCAGCATTCCATCCTTTGGACTCCTGGGGCCATTTCCACACTAGACTGTTATAGTGCTATGATTCCGCTTTCAGCATTCCATCCTTTGGACTCCTGGGGCCATTTCCACACTAGACTGTTATAGTGCTATGATTCCGCTTTCAGCTTCCATCCTTTGGACTCCTGGGGCCATTTCCACACTAGACTGTTATAGTGCTATGATTCCGCTTTCAGCATTCCATCCTTTGGACTCCTGGGGCCATTTCCACACTAGACTGTTATAGTGCTATGATTCCGCTTTCACATTCCATCCTCTTTGGACTCCTGGGGCCATTTCCACACTAGACTGTATAGTGCTATGATTCCGCTTTCAGCATTCCATCCTCTGGACTCCTGGGGCCATTTCCACACTAGACTGTTATAGTGCTATGATTCCGCTTTCAGCATTCCATCCTCTGGACTCCTGGGGCCATTTCCACACTAGACTGTTATAGTGCTATGATTCCGCTTTCAACATTCCATCCTTTGGACTCCTGGGGCCATTTCCACACTAGACTGTTATAGTGCTATGATTCCGCTTTCAACATTCCATCCTCTGGACTCCTGGGGCCATTTCCACACTAGACTGTTATAGTGCTATGATTCCGCTTTCAACATTCCATCCTCTGGACTCCTGGGGCCATTTCCACACTAGACTGTATAGTGCTATGATTCCGCTTTCAGCATTCCATCCTCTGGACTCTTGGGGCCATTTCCACACTAGACTGTTATAGTGCTATGATTCCGCTTTCAACATTCCATCCTTTGGACTCCTGGGGCCATTTCCACACTAGACTGTTATAGTGCTATGATTCCGCTTTCAGCATTCCATCCTCTGGACTCCTGGGGCCATTTCCACACTAGACTGTTATAGTGCTATGATTCCGCTTTCAGCATTCCATCCTTTGGACTCCTGGGGCCATTTCCACACTAGACTGTTATAGTGCTATGATTCCGCTTTCAACATTCCATCCTCTGGACTCCTGGGGCCATTTCCACACTAGACTGTTATAGTGCTATGATTCCGCTTTCAACATTCCATCCTCTGGACTCCTGGGGCCATTTCCACACTAGACTGTATAGTGCTATGATTCCGCTTTCAGCATTCCATCCTCTGGACTCCTGGGGCCATTTCCACACTAGACTGTTATAGTGCTATGATTCCGCTTTCAGCATTCCATCCTCTGGACTCCTGGGGCCATTTCCACACTAGACTGTTATAGTGCTATGATTCCGCTTTCAGCATTCCATCCTTTGGACTCCTGGGGCCATTTCCACACTAGACTGTTATAGTGCTATGATTCCGCTTTCAGCATTCCATCCTTTGGACTCCTGGGGCCATTTCCACACTAGACTGTTATAGTGCTATGATTCCGCTTTCAGCATTCCATCCTTTGGACTCCTGGGGCCATTTCCACACTAGACTGTTATAGTGCTATGATTCCGCTTTCAGCATTCCATCCTTTGGACTCCTGGGGCCATTTCCACACTAGACTGTTATAGTGCTATGATTCCGCTTTCAGCATTCCATCCTTTGGACTCCTGGGGCCATTTCCACACTAGACTGTTATAGTGCTATGATTCCGCTTTCAGCATTCCATCCTTTGGACTCCTGGGGCCATTTCCACACTAGACTGTTATAGTGCTATGATTCCGCTTTCAGCATTCCATCCTTTGGACTCCTGGGGCCATTTCCACACTAGACTGTATAGTGCTATGATTCCGCTTTCAACATTCCATCCTCTGGACTCCTGGGGCCATTTCCACACTAGACTGTATAGTGCTATGATTCCGCTTTCAGCATTCCATCCTCTGGACTCCTGGGGCCATTTCCACACTAGACTGTTATAGTGCTATGATTCCGCTTTCAGCATTCCATCCTTTGGACTCCTGGGGCCATTTCCACACTAGACTGTTATAGTGCTATGATTCCGCTTTCAACATTCCATCCTCTGGACTCCTGGGGCCATTTCCACACTAGACTGTTATAGTGCTATGATTCCGCTTTCAACATTCCATCCTCTGGACTCCTGGGGCCATTTCCACACTAGACTGTATAGTGCTATGATTCCGCTTTCAGCATTCCATCCTCTGGACTCCTGGGGCCATTTCCACACTAGACTGTTATAGTGCTATGATTCCGCTTTCAGCATTCCATCCTCTGGACTCCTGGGGCCATTTCCACACTAGACTGTTATAGTGCTATGATTCCGCTTTCAGCATTCCATCCTTTGGACTCCTGGGGCCATTTCCACACTAGACTGTTATAGTGCTATGATTCCGCTTTCAGCATTCCATCCTTTGGACTCCTGGGGCCATTTCCACACTAGACTGTTATAGTGCTATGATTCCGCTTTCAACATTCCATCCTTTGGACTCCTGGGGCCATTTCCACACTAGACTGTTATAGTGCTATGATTCCGCTTTCAACATTCCATCCTCTGGACTCCTGGGGCCATTTCCACACTAGACTGTATAGTGCTATGATTCCGCTTTCAGCATTCCATCCTCTGGACTCCTGGGGCCATTTCCACACTAGACTGTTATAGTGCTATGATTCCGCTTTCAACATTCCATCCTCTGGACTCCTGGGGCCATTTCCACACTAGACTGTTATAGTGCTAGGATTCCACTTTCAACATCCTATGGAATCCTGGGGTTTGCAGTTTAGGAAGGGTCTAAACTGCAAACCCCAGGATTCCATAGTTCAGCCTGACCAGCTGCGGCACCTGAGATACAGGGGACAGGGCTTTTTTATTTTTAATTAGAAACTTTGATCATTTTTTCCCAAGTAAATAAGACTTGAGTAAAAAAAAAATAGAACGGAGGAAAAACTCTCTGTTGCTCCCTTTCCTTTGCAGGAGCCTAAGCACATCGAAGGATTAAAAAAAAAAAAATCTCCACAAATTTCAGCAGACAGCTCCCATTTCAGACTTGGGGAGATATTTAAAAATGGCTTCTTTCCATCAAGCAGATATGCCTTTCAATACCTGCATATTTCATCAATAACTTGTATAACAGTCTAGTGCCTCAACTTTGGTTTAGAGTGCCTTCTCGAGATTGCTCCAGTGTTGAACCTTGATCGCAACCATAGTGTGAAGAAAAAGATATTTAAAAGATGTAAGCTGTGATGTTGATGGTGATGCGGATGATTATCATTCGTTTCTCAGAAGGAGGGGGATGGAGCTAAGAGGCTTAACCTCCCTTGACTTTGGAATGGAGAGCCAGTGTGGTTTAATAGCGTTGAGTTCATTTGTTAGTTTCTTTGCTCACTAAGGTTTGTCAGTCTGTTTCTCTTTAGAAGAATAATTAGAACTTCATATCCTATATTTAATCCATCTAACTTGACTGATTGCATTACAACTAGCCAGAAAGCTATAGCATCAGAAAAACTTCCACCCCACATCTCTGTTTTCAACTGACCAGATGAACCAATTGAACCAAAGGAGAGCTAGGAGGAAGAATAGAGCATGTGAGATTGTTGCCAGATGTGTCGAGATCCCAGGATGTAGTTCCTTCCTGCAGAGTTTAAAGTTGTGTACCAAATTCTGATATAAGAACCAGATTAGCATTAAATACCACTGATGCTGGACTGATATAAAACTGAATTGAAGCCAGTGAGGGTGGGTATTTGCACCAGAGGAGGAGGCAGCATGCAGGTCAGTGATAAACTGTCAGTCTGTTTCCCAAGTTACAATACAGTTTCAGAAAGTTCCAGATTTTCTGAGAAATTCTCTTAACAGAATGAATAAAATATACCCAGTTCCTTCCCTTCCTTCATGGAAAAAAAAAAGCAGACTATTCTGCAAATGTAATTTTCTTATTATAGATATCCCCCCCCCAAATTCCCCACAATCAACTTGTGATTATTCCTATTTTAAAAGGCAGAACTAGTTTGTGTGAAGTTCTTACAAATGCCTGGGTGTAGTACAATAATGCATTGGGAAAGTTGCCTGTGTAGTACATTTAGAAAATAAACAGTATCACATGCCTTGGAATACTATGTTGAAGGCTGAGCATAGGTGTCAGCTCTGATTCAAATGCACCTTTTAACTGAGAAAATACATATTCTATTAATATTACAAGATAATGCCAGTTGTTAAATTCTCCCTGTTGAAAATTATATAAACTCATCCTAAATTTGTTCTAGCAATATAAGCTGACTTTTGCTCCCAGCTGCAATAGCAGCCTATGTCTAGTAAGCAGGTGGACTTGCTGTCTCTGCTGAGGAGAACCTCCATCCTTGCTCTTAATCCCAAGGAAAACCATGCCTTGGATTTTCTCTGCTGTGGGTAAAAAAGTTCATTGCCTGTGATCATCTGTAGATCTGATAATTCTGTTTACTTATCTCCCTTTGTTTTGCATATCAGAAAGTACATACACTAGAAAGCCATTTTGTTTGTGGTGCATATGCAGCTCTCAAGTTGCATATACACCACAAACACTTTCATATATTTTAAAGTCAGGCAAGCGTTGCCTGAGAGTAACAAAATCGGAAGTCTACAGTATAGTCTTACCTGTCCTTATTGGGACTTGTCTGGCCTTTTTGATGTTGATCAACAGCAACTTCAGCATTGGCTACACTACTGTCTATGGCTGCTGGGAGCTGCAGTTCAACAAAATCTAGAGGATTGAGCATTCCTATCTCTGCTGTGCATGCTCAGCTAAGCAGGGCCTATTTCTAAGTAAGTGGGTAGAGGATTATAGCTTTAAACATCATGGATCCTAAGTTTGTCTGTGAGAACAGAAATGATTTTCACCAGTTCAACCTTCCTTCTGCAGCCTTTGCTGCCTCCTGAAAATCTGTGCCAGAAGCCTGGGGGGATGCTCTTGAGCAGTACTGAGGAACTGCAGAGGGAATTAGAAAAAACATAGGAAAAAGACGGCTTTCCCTTGTTCCCTTCCTCACTGGCATCCTCCACTGGCTCAAAACCTTTGTATACACAATTAAGATATTTACATTTTAATTGTTGCCTAGACCAGTAGATCAAATTTATCTGTTGTAATACATTCAGTAACATTCTATAACATGTGAATATGCCAGTGGAGAAAAAACAAAAATAATTGTTAAATCAGACCTTATAAATGAAACTCATTTTTTAATATGGTTAATTTATCATGCATGAAAGCACTCATTTACAGTCCAAATAATAAATACTATACATTGATGTTTATTTTATAGGTAGAAAAGATGAGTGTGTGGTTTGCAGAGCCCCTTGTCGTACAGTAGTGCTTTCAAGAAAGGTATAGAAAAATGTTTTAACTACAGTGAATCTAGTAATTTACAAGAGGCTTAAAAATAGAATAACATCTTGATGTGTACCTCAGATCCATGCACTTGGTCTTAATTCATGTCAGTGAAATGCAATTCCAGTTAAGTTTGTTTCTATTTTAGTTACAGAGTTGTTGCCCAGATTGGTAAATACACACACCATTAGCGGAATACACAGTGTTGTTTATATTGAGCTATTGATAAATAATCTAGGAATGTTTCTAATTGCTTTAAAAATCATGGATGTTAATAGGTATATCAGTATTATTTGGCAATGAATTCACTTGTGGCATTAGGTAATTTTAGTCTCCAGATTTAAAACAACTATGAAGCTATGGGCATATTACAGTTGGCTTTCCATACTTGCTAGGGTTAGGGGCATGGTATCCCTGCAAAAGTGGAAAAATCACAAATAAAGAGGATTTTAGAAGATAAATGGGGACAAACAGCTAGTATAGCAATAAGAGAATAAAAAAAGTAAGTATATAATATATTTAGATAAATAGGGAAAAAACGGGAAGTCAGTAAACGACAAAGACTTAGAAAATTGAGAGAGTCATGGGTGTCAGATTCCAACACTATATCTTAGGGAGCGCAAAGCAATATGCATTTAAAGACTAAATTTTTGTTTTTAGTCCCGAAGCGACAATTACAGATACATAAAGTTATAAGATTAATAAATTGGTAAGAGAGAGCAGGATACCAGTTAGACGTACGACAGGAAATAGAGTGCTAAGGAAATAAAAGGTAGGATATAAATAATAATGTCGATAAAGAATATAAATGATAAAAAGGAAGTCAAATGTTTTTATTTGTTGTGTGAAAGGGTGGTGTTAGAACTATTTGTAAAGTAAATTAATGAATGTTTGTATTGTAGTGTATTGTGGTTAAGTTATGTATGTTTGGAAAATGGAGAGATTAATATGTAGAGATGTATTAGTGTTGTTATGGAAAATTCAATAACAATTATATATATAAAAAAAGAAATAAAAAAAGAATTTGTGTGTGTATCTGTGGGAAGGGGGTAGAGGCATGATGGGGTGAGAGGGCATTTAGGGTTCAAACCAGGTTAGTCAAAGGAGAGGGAAAGAGGCTGAGTTACATGGTGGCCCTCTCCCTTGCTCATCTCCTTCCTTGAGTGTGCAGGGAGGCATCAGGAGAAGATTTGTGTGCTAAAAAATCAGGCTGTGAGCCAGCCCTAGCTTGCCAGGCAGCAGTTGGTGAAGGAGGAGGAGGAGGACCAGACGTAGCTTTTAAAGGGCTGTGCAACCTGATCAGAGTTGCAGAGAGGGAATGCTCCCCCAAATAAGAAGCACTTGAAGTCGGGGAAGCAGGCCTTGGAGCAATTTGCAAATAATTAAATTCATGAAAGTGAAACCCACAAATGTAGAGGGCCAACAGTAGTTAATTTATTTGAGAACATGGTGAGACAGCCCTGTTGTGTTTGGGGACCTAACCCAAAGTGCTGTCCTTATTGCACCACTTAATGAATTAAATGAGCGAATGTACATAATGTGAAAAAAACACTTTTGGGGGGTTGATTTTGACATATTTATAAGAGAACTGTGGATAAAGATAGTGTTTTAAGGCTTTTTTTGCAAAGTGGCTTACTTTTGTGGACTTCAAAAATATTTGTCATTTTATTATTTTTAGTTATGTGTGATATGTTTCACTACAGATGAATCCAGATATCCAGTCACTTTTTATGGGAATAGATGGGTTATGCAGAAAATATGCCAAAGAAGTTACACAAGTGAGTTGTCCATTAATTATTTTTTAACATTTTTTTATTAACAATATCTTCAGTGATAATTTTCACATCCACTCTGTCATCTCTCTGTCATATTACTGGAGGAAATTCTGTGTTGGTATCTTCTTCATAAGGTAAAATATAGCAAATGGTTGTGTAAAAATGAAGTTTCATTTAACTTTCATGAAAGAAAAATATGTGTTATTTGTACAGATTCTATAAAAATTAGTAATTCCCAAAAGTCTGGGACATGTTCCACTCCTCCAACATAGTGATTTAAAGGGGTGTTTAATAACTTATAAACCAATCTTCCTCTTCTTAATAAACCCACAATATCTAAAATAGAGGACAATATTTTAACAGACCAGGGAATGTACGGATGAAGCTAAACTCTAAGCTTGAAACTGAGGCCTGTCAGTGCACATTCTTAGGATGGCATGTAGGAGCCATCCATCACAATTATGTTAATCCACCTCCATCCAGACTTGAAAAAACAAGTAACAAGGTTGGGTGGCCAAGATGTAGGAAAATAAAGTAAGTTCAGAATAGTTAGAGCTAGATAATCAAACTGTCATGGAAAGGATAGAATCCTAGTGGTCACAACTGAAAAAAACCATAGATTCCTGCCTGATCTGTTTGGCGTGAGGGAATTAACCCAATTGTGATGGATTGAACCTCCTGTCATCCCACAATGAATATTCTAGGTAAGTCCAACCTCTCATTTTGTACTTCTTCCCAAGACTATTAGTACGTAGGCATATTCCAGTAGATGCCTGAGTAGTACACAGATGAAGAGCTGGAGAAAAGCTGCCGACAGATGATCCAAGATGAAGTATGGGAAGCCTTAAGCCTGACTATGCTCAATATGCTGGACTCCAAAAGAGAGACCCTCTTCAACTGCAGTCCATGCTTAGGAGGTGTGGGTGCCACCCTTCTCTTATTTTAAACCTTTCATCAGCCTCTGGTCACCAGAATGTCCAGCTCAAGGTGGTGGCTGAACCAGATAGTCAAAATCAATTTTAACACTCCATTTAAGGATTTTCAAGTATTGGATTTCCAGGAGAGAGAGAGAGAGAGGAAAATAGTGGTACTTTGGGCTATTTTTATATGTGTTCATTGATAAATAAACATACATTCCTTTTATGGAAAAGCACAGACATGGCAATGATTGGGCACTTAGCTTCATTACATAATATTACATTGCAAGTAAGACGTCATTACATCATATTACATGGCCATCATGATGTTATACTTTCATCAGAAGATTTTGTAGGGGACTTTATCTCTCTATTCAGCCCTTTAACAGGCTTGGTAATAATTAAAACATGTAAGAACAACATTTGTTCTAAGCCATTTTATAAAGCTTATTTGTCAGGACCTGTGTCTGGCTACCAGTAATGGTATGGTTTGGATGGGCACCATATCTAATTGGCATCACGTTTGATTGGCAATATTTTTTTATTGGCTCTGATATCAAAATCAGACCTGAAGGTGACTAGGAAGTCAAGCTGGAAAGAGAAAGGACTCTGACAGTAAACGTAAGATTGCAGGCAGGTCAGCCTAAAACACCCTCTAGATATAGCCTAGGTAATTTATCAGGTAAATCACTGCTGTTTCAGAGAATAATAGTCTTAAGCAGAAGTCAGAATCTCTTCTGTGAATACAATGGTCAGAAGGGAAATGTTTCCCACCAGACCACTGATTGCTTCAATCCTGTTCCCATACACCTGGATGTTTTCCCTATTGTCCTGTCCTACCCACAATACAGAGCTATTACAACAGTCATTAACTCTTTGACATCTAATCACTAACACCATTAGCACCATCTGGACCCCATTGTCTGTGCTGCAACTCCCATTGTTCCACACCTGGAACTGCACATACCTTCTACTGCCACAGGCTATTTTTTCGATAGAAATACCCCTGATTCCAGGATGCCCGGTACAGTCTCTTGAAGATCTACCTGTCACTGTCCATCCGGCTCCTGAATGAGAACTGCCCCTAAGTTCTACCAAAGGCAAGCCACATTTCAGCTTCTTTACTACTCTTTTGGACTGGTAATTACAACCTCAAACCCTCAGCGTCTCTATCCATAATTTTTCCTCGGTTTATCCTTCAGTTAGCTCTTGTGTGAATGTTTGACTGCATGTATCTTGTGCGTATGCATGAGTGAATTCCCCCTCAATTAAACACATTTTTAGTTTATTTTTGAATCTCTGGCTAGTTCTTTCCTGTGTGAGCCTGTAAACATTGGTAGAAACGTCTTGCTAAGTTGCCCCCATCTTGCTAGCCTCCTGATTTTGAGCTAATTGATTCCCCACTTTTGCAAAGAGGTATTTGGCATTGTGGGGTGGCCTTTGTGAAGCCTATGTTTTTGGGTAACATCTTATCCATCATTATCATCTTCATCATCCTCACTCTCAGGTTCTTCCATCATTTCATGGTGTCTACTAAGGTAGACATTTCATAAAGGCTTTCACTTATGCTGAGTTTTGTCCTTCATACCATATTTATAATCCTCTTAACCCTGTAACTTAGCCACTTATACATGGAATTTCACAACTCTTAAAAGTCATCTATGAGATCCAAGTACACAAGAGTTACTCTCCTTGTTGAAGCTTAGTAGCATTCATAATTACATAAGCACATCTGTACCAGTACCAGCATAAATCAGCATTTTAAGGCAGCGCGTCAAGGCAAATCATCATACTAGTAGAAACGATTGTTGTTTTATCAAAAGTATCTTTGGCATTGGAGGCTGTAGAACAGCCTGATAAGAATTCAATCTGGGCTTCCTTTTAGTCTCTTCTTAAGCCCACCAAACTTGTCTGTTGACCAGTCAACAAAGTTCTTTATCTTATGACTCTTCCCTTATCTTGTTGCTTCATCTAGTAGCACCTCATCTAGTGTTAGTTGTAGTGTTCCTCTCTAGTGTCATTGGCTGTCTCGTGTCCACTTGTGGATGTGTTTATCTATTTATGTTCCAGAGCATCTGGTATTTTCCCCTGCCTGTCCTGTCCTCTAGCCAGTTTTTCACTGTCCCACTCAAGTGCAAAGCTAACTGCCTGTATTAACATATATTAGAGGCTTTATCATACAGTGGTTTGTTGCACAATTGCACTGGCTTAGTTCCATTTTTGATCTCTCCTTATCACAGAATGTAGTCACTCTCCCATTGTTGGACTGCATTCCCACTGCTGTTGGGTTGTCTCTGTTCATTTATAGGGAATACCCATGAAATGCTCCAATTACACTGCTTTTTTTGTTATTGCCTATTTGTGCAGTCCTTTCATTCTACTGCAGTTCCAATATTGTGGCAGTTTATGTGGTGTTAGTGGATGTTGTTCTCCACATTACAAGCCCCCTTTTTGGATAGTCCTTCATCACCACCACCCCCTGCTTTCTGATTAGTAGAGTTATTGATTTCCATATGACAAGGCCCTTTTTGGACAGTTCTTCATGATCCTCCACTTCTGACAGTGCTGAGCAAAGAGGACCAGCCACAGCAACCCTGCCCAGCAGCAGGAGCAGGAGAAGGAGGAGGGAGAGAAGAGGGAGGAAAGTAGAGACAGCTGCCAGAAGTTAAACCCATGGAAGTTGATGCCCATTGTATAGTGCATATGCCAGGTAGTAGGGACGGGGAAGGGACACAGAGTCAGCAGGATGGCATGGAAGACCTGTTGCAGAATGTGAATCACCAAACTAGCAGCACAGCATTATTACAGAGATGGTGTGAGGCAACAGGCTGGTGTAATAAACCCCAGGCTAAATTGTCATTTAAAGTTACACAAGCAGGGTGAGAAGTTGGCAGCAGACTATGCCTGGCCTGTAACACTTTAATGTCTGAAAATGCTCTGTTTTCACTGTTTTAAAATTGTAGTTTACAATTGGATTTAGATTGTTTTAAAAGTTTTTAAAGAGCATTTTAATGTGCTTTTAAAATGGTTTTCTCTTTGTACTGTTTAATTTTTTTTATTTATCACCTCAGGGCTGGGAGGTGAGACAGAAACATCTTAAACAAATAATAACCACAGTATTCAGAGCTACACTACACTTCAAATTTCTTTAAAATGTCATTTCCTATAAGACATGAGTTTATTCTTTCTTGCCACTGAAGGAGATGTACTCTTATCTACCACAGTCATTAGTGACTCTTTTTGAATCTCAGAGTCTCTTTCAAAAATGTAGAGAACTGTTCACCAAAATGTGTATTAAGACAGTACTTAACTGATGCCTAGAAAATTTAGGGATATTACATATTTATAGTAGTTTCTATGCCCATGATCTCCTGTGTGCAAATAGATCCAGTAAAGGCTTTAATTAGTCTCAAGCACATGTGTATATATTATTGTCAGGCATACATAGTGTTTAAGCTGCCAAATTTCTGAAAAATGCAAAAATCATACACCAACATACAGAGAATCAACATGTCAGCAAAATGTGATAATGTTCAAAATACATTTGTTGCACAGTTTTAAGTTTTGTTTGTTGATTTGGCGTACCATGGAACAAACCAGAAAGGACATGATCAATAATATCAGTTATTAGTCTTTGTTATTTCTCTTCTAGATGTTTAGCATAGTAATGTTATTTTTGTGGCCTTTATTTTTTACCCCTCCCCAATTTTTAGATTGCCCAGTTTCAAGAAAAACACAGACAACATCTGTTAGCACATTACAGAGGAAAGGTACTAAATTGAGTTGAAATATTTTTGGGTTGGGTGGGAGGAGGTTTGATGAAGCTACATTTACATTTTTATATTATATAATCAAAATGTAACAGACTGACTAACCTATCAATATTACTAATGTTACATTAAGTGCCAGAGGCAGAGTTTCTTACTTCATGTGATATGGATGGACAGGATGAAGAAACAGTACATACTGACCTTTGTATCATCTATCAGTTACAATGCTATGACTGTAGTAGACCGTCAGGCTACTCACTGTGGAACAATCTCATTAAGACAGTTGAACCTTCTCAGTAGATTATGGGTAGCAATCAAAATCACAGAGGTTAAATTACTGAAGTACATTTTTCCATGCAGATTACAAAACTGGAGGGATATCTTAAGAGGGCAACACAACAGATTCAGCAGATGCAGCAACTGCAACAGTAAGCAGGATTTTACTTATTAATATTGCAATTAAACTGTGAATATTATATGGGAAGATAGTGCTGTCATGCTCTGCCTGTTACTTAGTTATTTAGCATCTGACTAGTTAGGAGCCCTGCTGGCGCAGTGGTTAAATGCTAGTACTGCAACCACAAGGTTGTGAGTTCGATCCTGCCGGGCTCCAAGGTTGACTCAGCCTTCCATCCTTCCGCAGGTTGGTAAAATGAGTACCCAGCTTGTTGGGGGCAATTAGCTAAAATACATTGTAAACCGCTTAGATAACACTCAGTTGATAAGCGGTATAGAAATAAATGCTATTGCTATTGCTATTGTGGAAAACATGGCACTGTACTGGTTAGACCATTGGCCTGCTTCAGTAGGATTCTTACATTCTTAAATGGAAAAGGAAGACACTACATTTCTGCTATAATCAAGTTCAGTTTCTTGTGAAAACTGATTCAATTTCTGCATAAAATCAACCAAGAAATTGCTTCTTATGAATCTGGAGATGTTATGTAGCTGTGAATGGTGATAAGATGAAATTGCCCTTTTCCCACTCAAAACACCCTTTACAGTCAGGCAGACTGTTGCCCCCAGGCTTTTTTTAAAAAATGGGATGTCCAGTGTTCCCATTCACTTTAAATTGTGTTCTGCCACTGAAATTCAGTGCACTATAGACAATTGGAAAAGGAACTAAATGCACCATAACAACTGGGTGGCACCCCAGACATTGTTAAATTGCAGCTTGCAGCTTTCCTCACCACTGGCTGTGCTTAAGCTGCTGGAAGTTGCAGTTTAATATAATTTGGAAGGCATATTTCCCATCCTGCATTATTATTAATATCCCTGTCTATTTAATTATTTTTATTCAGTATGGATGGTCAATATTGAACTGAAGTCAATTTAAGTATATTTAAGGTTCATTTGACAGTTAGTGTGGTGTAGTGGTTTGACAATTGGACTACAACCCTGGAGACCAAGATTTTATTCCCCGCCTGGCCTCGGAAACCTGCTGGATGACCCTGGGCACATCACACACTCTCAGCCCCCAGAAATCTCTGTGATAGGTTCACCTTAGGGCCACCAAAAGTCAGAAATGACTTGAAGATACACAACAAGAATGGTTCATTTATTTATAAATATAAATTTAATTATAAAGTATGGGGAGAATTTTTAAAAATGTTTAATGATTTTATTTATGAGTGGGAAGAATTTTGAATAATGTTTAATGATAACCTAATTTTTAGTTAATTTAAGCTATTTTTTAAAATGTATATAAGTATGTTTAACACTAAGGGTTTTTTTAATGATAAAGGTGCTGTCTATAAATTCTTGCCCAGTGAGGAAAGTGGGACCTGACTGTCCAGTAGTTATTACCCTGCTGTACAGCTATAATCCTTCGTCTGTTCTGTTCTGATCTATTCTATTAATTTAATATAATTTATCTAAGCTCCATGGTATCCAATAGTGCTTATTTTTAAGTTGATAGGTATAGGATTGGTCTGTCACCCTAACCATCATCTAGTTCTTCATAAAGGTAATTGAGTGCAAATATGTTCATTGCACATCTAGAAAGAAGTTGAATGACATTAAATCTTACATGTCGAAATGAAGTTGGACTCTCCTTTATTGGAGGTTTTTAAGCAATATTTTGATGGCCATCTCTTGGAGTCCTGTAGCAAAGGATTGGGGCTGCTTCCAACTCTATTGCTGTTGTTATGTGCCTTATGTCGACCCTAAGGAAAACCTATAATTGGGTCTGCCTTCCAACTTATGGTAACCCTAAGATGAACCTATCATGGGGTTCACTTGGCAAGATTTGTTATGGGGAGTTTGCCCTTGCCTGTCTCTGTGGATGAGAAAATGTGACTTGCCCAAAGTCACCCAGTAGTTCTCCATATTGAGTGGGAATTCAAACCCTGGTGTCCAGAATCATAGTCCAACACTTAAACACTGCACCCCTCTGGTTTTATGGCTCTGTGGTATTGTAGAACAAAAATCACTCCTAAAAAGCTTCAGTGCAACTTTCTTATTTCCATGCTCTATTCTATTATCTGTAACTCAACAAATCAAATATAATCTAACTTAGATTTTGTGGTTTCCGTTGTATCACTTTGAAAAAATAATTTAAATAACATTACAATATTTGACAATTTTAATATTATTTTTTCCATTTATATTTCAATCTCTTTCAGTAGGGTTTCATCAATGGAAGTAGATTATGTGCCATCATCAGTAAGGAAAGTAAGTGGTTTGTTTATTTCATATATACAAATAGTTGTCATTATAAAACTTCAGTTCAGTTCTCAGAGATACTTGTAATAGAATTGCTGTCTGTCCATCCCCACATTTATTTATTTATTTATTTATTTATTTATTTTATATCCCACTGTTTTCCTGCCAAAGGATACATCTTCATTTCTTAAGCCTTAAAAGCACAACTGGTCTGGTGGTCTCAAATATGGACACTTCATTAATGTTTTGAAAAAGAGGAAAACTACTGTTACTAGGCTGTAGACACCCATACTTTGATATGGTTTACTGGTAATTAGAAAAATATATTAATTGGCATAAATATAACATGTGCTCTGCTATGGTTGTATGGCCCAGCTGGACAAGAGGAAAAGACTGGCCAACATGTGTGTTGCAAATTAACTCAGAGAACACCTCTAGGCATAGCCAAGTCCTAGTCAGGAAATCACTGGGAAACTCCAAAGATAATATGCTTGCAGCTAGCCTTAACAACTTGACCTTTTGGACAATAGCTTCTGCTACTGATTGTCTTAACTCCTCTTCCTCTGACCAAGCAAACCCTTCCTTTGTCCTAAAGCTGTCCAACAAGCACCGAGCTATCAGGACAGCCATTAGCCTTTTGTCACCTAACACTAAGACTATTAGCCTGTTCTGGACCTCATTGTCCATTCTGCAAACTCCATTGTTTACTTGGCTGGAGAGCCATTCACACTCTTGCCCTCTAGGAAGAAATCGAGTATATAAACTCCTAGTTTTGTCCAGTCAACTTGCAGTATATCAATTGCTGGTCGCCACTCTGTTACTCCAGTTCCCGCTTGTGTACTGTCCTTAGACGTGAGTCTAAGCGACATCACCATTTCTTCGCTGCTCTTCTAGATCAGTAAATATCACCCACTCTGCCCTGAAATCTTGCTGTCTCAAACTTTCCTCCCATTTCCTTCAGTTAGCCCTGTGTAATTGAGTGACTGTTTGGATCTTGTGTATGTGATTAATTCCCCCAGTAAAAAACAAGCTTTCTTTTGGATCTCTGACTGGTTCTTCCCTGCAAGAAATACTGGTAAACATTGGTGTAAAGATCTCTTTAGGTTACCACCCTCTTACAGGCCTCCTAATTTGAGTTAATAATTCTCCACCTTTTCCCAGAAGTACTGGCATTGGGGTAACACTATAAGCTATGCACTCCTCAGCAGTATGTAACACTATTATGTTCATCTCACATATAGTAGGTCATAATAAGTGTAACTAAAGGTTAATGTTTAAACAAATGGAGTAAAGGGTGAGGCATAATCAATTTGTAGAGGAAAATGAGAATGCAGGCTATAAGTTCTGCCCATAGTTTACCTTCCCAAGGTGTGTTCTTCTCTGTGTTTTTTCAATATAGGCAGTGAGCTTCAATGGGAGAATAGTGTTTATGGAAAGAAGGCTTGGAGCCTTTCCTAGGTACCAGAATATTTCAGGCCCACTCACCTATATGTCTGTTCTCCAGAAACTGGACTTTGTCACTGTCCTATATATATATATATATATATATATATATATATATATATATATCTGGAGGAAACAAGTCTACTATTTTTATATCTAATTGGGCCAGATAGATTCCCCAGACCATTTCTTTCTGCATTGTCCCTAGGTTCTCTCTTCAGCTGCTGTCTGTCCCAAATAACTCTACATGCAATATGGGGTATAGAACTTTATGGCTAGGGCTGGAGTTGAACACATGTCAAGTCTAACTCATTCCTCACAACACCTTTAACAAATGCACAACAGAGGGAAATTCTGCAGGTAATTATTTCTCTACAGTTCACCTGCAAATTGCAAAAAGCTTCAATTGTTAGGTACCTGATTGACATGATGTTAACTACTGTTACTTGGGCCATTTCTGCACTATACGCTTATAGTGCGATTATTCCACTTTCAACATCCTATGGAATTCTGAGGTTTGCTGTTTAGGGAGGGGCCAAGTGGTCCCTCCCTAAGCTGCAAACCCCAGGATTCCATAGGATGTTGAAAGTGAAATAATTGCACTATAAGAGTGGAGAGTGGAAATGGCCTTGGCTGTGGTTAGAAAACATGCCATCGACTTCAATTTTGGGTACAGTCATTACTTTTTTCTCTGGACCTGAGTGTTTAAGTATTTAATTTAGAAGTGATACCTTTTCTCTTCACACTGTAGGAAGGAAAGATACATCTGTTAAATTTTTGTATAACTGGCTTATGTTAAAACATAGGAGCAGGGCCATTAGCAGCAAGGCCAACCCTAATGACACTTACTCTAGATTAATGTGGAGTAGATAGCACACTTTTATGAATCAGGTCTAGAATAGTTTCTGCTTTCACATGTGTTTTCCCCAAATAGTGAACAATCAAATAAACCCTCATATACACTAATCAGCCTGCAATGTGTCTCCAGAGTAAAGATGACTTTGGCAAGGAAAGTGGTGCTTTTCAGCATTGTACAAAGCAATATCCAGTTATATTTATTTGAGTTACCATTTTTAAATTTCAAAGAAGTGGGAAGATTTCAGATAAAACACCATATCCTTCAGGAGCCTTCAGCCTCATGCTTTCCCCATTCTCTCCAGGTAGAAGTGAGTGAGAAAGCACAGAAACAAGTGCTTTTATTAAAACTAACTACAATTTTCTGTTTTATCCAAACTAGCACAAAGTATGAATGGAAAACCTGTTTTCTTTTAGATGCTGGTGAATAACTATTCCTATCATCTCTCACAACTAGCCATACTGGTTGAGGTTGATGGAAAATAGGATTTGACAACATCTGGAAGGCCATGGTTTCTACAGTCCTTTTGGTTGATTTTGAATAATACAAATGATTAATAATAATTTTGCTGTTCAAACAAGTAGTGAATTCCTGACAACCTGAAATGTTCATCATTCATCAATATTTTAGCAAAAAATTATCCACCATAATATAGTTAGATAGAATAAAATTACTTAATTTTTGTATTTTAAAATTATTTCTCATTATCTGTTGTATTGTTGACATGTAGGCTGACACCGTGGCTGGACCAGCAAGGATATCATTAATAAGCCCCCCTCAGGATGGACATATGGGTAAGAAGAGAGAATCATCTGTTTTTTAAAAAAAACTGATCAGGAATTGGTGTGGGTTTATCTTATATCTTGATAATGATTTTCTTCATGTATAGACTCCACTTTCCAGTGTCTGCAACCCAGTTAATCAAGGGGGGAAATGTACTTTGAGGATCTGGGGTAGTGGAGCGAACAATGGGAAAAGCCCCTTTGAATATGGGAGTGGCCTCCCTGGGCTTCATCTTTCGCTGTGATGGCCAGCAGAAAAAGACACTAAGATTGCACTATGGAAATAGAATGTTGGCCTGACAGCAAGATAGGAGCAAAAGTTTAGTAAGCCTCTGCTGTCTTAGATGAAGTTGCTATCACCCACCTCTTCATCCTGGCTATGTTTTTCCCCCATTGGGGCCACAGTGAGAGCTTGTGAGAATCAGACACGTCAAGGTCTTGGAAGTACTCAAACAAGGAGTTTCAAATATTTGAACAGAACACAGGAAGTATCCAGTTCCTTTTGAGGAACTTGAGAGCACAAGGCTATTGAACTAGTGGTAGCAGAAATGCCCAGCAACCCATGTTCCATTGATGGGGTATTTGTTGCTTTGTTCAGTATGGTCTTTAGGTAAACTTTGCGTCAGGCATTTCAAGCATGATATACATTTGTGTATTTTAAAAAAATAATCCAGGTGTTTTGGATAATGTATTAACAAAATTTCAGTTTCTTTTTCTTGTGGATGTACACTAACCATTGTGATCTCTCTTTGTATGACTGAGAGAGTCTCAAGGCGTCTCAAGAAAATGGATAGATCATTAGGTAGATACTAATAACCCAAATGTCAGCCAAGTAAAATATGTTATTATTGAATTGAATTTGCTGAAATGTTGTATGGTTAGCCTTCATTCTGGTTTGACAGAAAGAGTAGTGTAAATTAAAAATCTTAGGAGCACCATCATTAAGCTTTCATTATGTCAAAAAGCTATGTTACATTCCTAGATTTCTGGAAATCAAATGTGCCTTCAAAATAATGCATTACATGGAATATATTTATAGTCTTTTACATGTCTATTCACATGTTCTATTGAATTCAGTGGGTCTTATTCTTAGATAAATTGATACAGATTAGAGCCTTAATGTTCTGATACAATACTATTTGCAGGTAGTGTTTCATGCAGAAGTTCTCAATTATCTGGGAAGAGTTCAGTTCAAAAGAGTTCATTAGGGTCCATAAGGTAATTAAAAACAAAATTGCAAGTTGATTATCTGCTGAGAGAGTTATCTTTTTTTTTGCTTGAGTCATGTGGTGGACCATTTCTCTTTTCTTGACGTTATCGTTCAAATTGGTTTCATTTTATATCTATCTATCTATCTATCTATCTATCTATCTATCTACCTACCTACCTACCTATCCATCTATCTATCTCTGACTCTCTCTCTCTCTCTCTCTCATGGTTGAATTATGCCAGCATCTCTATTTTTAATTTTGTAAGATACAATTTCCCATCTTACTGTCACACATATTATTTCCATACAACTGTTACAGTGATTGAAGTGAGCTACCCATAAGTGTAAACCACTCTTACCTGACCAAACTATCCTGTATCAGATATTTAAAACTTTTGGCTTGCTTGAATTTATAGCCCACTTTACAATAAAAGGGGGAAACATGACATATAAAAGATTCAGAACATAAATCTGATACAGGAACTGGTGGGCTTATCTGGATTAATTTTTCATCTGGTGCTTTATCATTCCTGAAGGAATCAGCATGTTTATTTCTCTTCAGACTGTCTTTGTTTCCTTTTTAGTTTCTAAACCAATGATTTTAGGACTGATAGCCAGCAGCCAGCATGGCTGGGCCAGTGTCAGAATTTTCAGCCTGGTGGGGCCTAATCTCTTCTTTAATGACAAAACCTTGTTTCTAATCAACCATGGCCACATAGAGAGAGGTGCTGGATGAGGCAGCTACTGCTGACTGTTTTGTTCATAGGGCCTAGGAGCATTCTCGGGCTGACAGGAGGATCAATCCACCACGCATGGGTTGATCCTCGCGCCAGCATACTCAGGAGTCGTCCTCGAGCTATCTGAAAATCCGTTAAACTGACTCCAGTCCCTCTCCAGCCAGTTTTAAATTTCTCCTGCGTGTCAGCAGATGTATATTTGTCCCTCTCTGGCAAGGGAAAGCTGGTAGGCAAAAGGCAGCCACACCTGCCTCTAACTTTACTCTCTTCAAATGCCTCTAACTGTGCTCAAGACATTTGCTGTGGGAATGGAGCAACGTTGAGGATGGCAGCTGCTGCACTAGTATGCTGACAGAGTACCAGGCAGCTGGAGCTTTAGCAGAAACCTTCTATTGATGTTTGGACTTTATGGGGCAGTGTTTTATTGGCACCTCTTTTTTTGCACATCACATTAAAAACTTCTCCCACTGTTATATAGCACTAACAAACTCTGCTTTTAGCCTGGCTGGTTCACTGCCCATTTGATTACATATATGCTATTAGAAGGAAGAGAGGGGACCCCCACAAGAAAATGTTGGAGGGCAACTCATCCATAATAGTGATGTTTCTTTTCAGGTATCCAGATAGCCATACTTTATCTCTTTCTAATTTTATCCTTTCTCTAGCAAATTTCTCATTTCCCTAGTCATTTTTAAAAAAGGTATAAAAATAAACTTGTTAAATAAAAATGTGCATTCTGCTATAACTGATTGCACTGTATGTATCTGCCTTCTTAATATACTCTAAAGACCTGATGTAATCCATTGAATTTACTAGGTCATCGCCATTACGAATACCAACTAGTAGAACTTCATATATGTCACCATTTGTATCATCACAAGATAATAGAAGTCACGTGCCAGATGCTTTTGGACCAAGAACTACTCAGCAGTATCTATGTACACCATCATCACGCCCAGCAATGACAAAAAACCCAATTAGTCTTGGCAGTCTTTTACAAAGACAACATTTAGGTAAGCAAGTCTAGAAACTATTAAAATATACATATCAAAATTAAATTACTGTTCAGTGTAAATTGCAATTTATTGATTGCATGGGACAGTGACAGTAGCCTATGACTTTAGCAGGTAATTACTTCTGTCCTGCTGAAAATAGTACATGTTGCTCTCTCTGTCCCATGATGAATTCTGTCTAGCATCTATCTACAGAAGCCTGAACTGACTACAATACTGACTGACCACACATTTTTTTACATGTTTGTGTAAATGTAAAAAAAAAAAAAAATCTAATGCTGATAAGGTATGATACCTGATGAGGTATGGAGGCACTGTTCTTTTTTAAGAAGGCAGGTCTACTGCTTAAACAGAAATAATTAATCCATGTGAGACTTTGAACAAAATAACATTCTGTAGTTCACAGAAATAAATAATTACACTACAGTTTAACTGACAGACAGTAAGCCTTTTGTGTGTGGAAAGTGTATTAAATAACTAAATAATGACTAAATAATAGCTTGGTAGACAGTGACCATACTCAGAATATGGTTATCCAAAACCTGAATATTTTTATGCCTTTAGGGTAAATGTGTGCTTTTAGGTATTTGTGGCTAAACATGATTGCTGCCATTTTCATTTTTTGCTTTTTGTTATTACGGACAATAAAATAATTTTCCTTATTATTTTGGTTTCAATTGTCTCTTTTTATAGGATCTGGAAGTCTTCCAGGACATTCATTACAAAAATAAGTACATCTGCAAGCTCTGTTCAAAAAACAAAACTCATTCACCGTATACTTTAAAAATGTATATTAAGAAGTAAACAACAGTGAATGCCTTTCTGTAAAGTATCTGGCTCAATTAAAAATTATTTAACTTAATTATTATCTTGTCTTGTTATTGTTACTCTTTTGCTATGCAATTTTTTCTTTTGAGAAAACAGTCTTCAAAGTGTTTTTTTTTTTCATTCTAATTTTTATCACAACAAAATAGTCTTGGGAGCCATATTTGTGTTGATAAATGAAGCTCATGGTACGTTTTTTTTAGAGGGCAGTCCCCCTAATGATGTGTATGTGGCATGGACTGTGGTATTTGCATACCTGTTGAATTCCAAATTTCCTTAACTCTACTTTGGTTTCAGGATGAGGGCTGTGAAAGGTGAGGGGGTTCTTCTTCAGTCCTCTTCTCCTTCTCTTATTTTCCTTTCCTAAAAAAAGTGCATTAGTGTGCATCAGTGTGAAATGGCACTTTTACACTAAAACACTATAATATTTTATCTCATACTGGAGAAAATTGGTACTTCAGACCACAGGACCATCCCCAAACCTCAGCAAACCATGCCCTTGTTTGTTCTGTTTTTAAAAACCTTTGGAAGAGCCTTAGTGAAGATCCAAGAAATCACTACATCCAGTGACAAAAAGCCCTGAAAAGTATGGGAAAGGGTACAGCAATACAGAATGGGTGAATGGGGAGGAAAAAACAAGTGGCAAAACTATCAGAAGCTAAGGGGTTGTACCGCAAAACGTACTATTATTTGTCCTTCCAGACTGGTCTGAAAAAGCTATATGTGCTTCTGTAGACTAATCTGGAAGAATCCACAATAATATCCAGTAATCAGTATGGCTCACCTTTGCACTGTGCACTGTTTCAAAGAATCAGTGCACTTTGCACTGTTCAAAGAATCCAAGGACACTTGGGCAAATGGGATGCTCATATTATTGACATTTCCTTGAGAGAAAGAAAAGCAGAGGCAGTGGAAGGAAGAAGAGGGATCCTCTCCATTGAGTCATGGGACTGGGATGCTTCTTTGGCTGAGACTCTTTTGCTCTTACATACAAAGACTTAAAATATCTTATATGACATATGTTAACTTTTGTGAGTCCATTATCATATGATAAGCTTTTTATATTGAGAACACTTTGGATAGTGGTTTTTTTTTGTGTAACAGAGAGTCATTGTGGTGTAGTGGTCTGAGTCCTGGATTACAATCCTGGAGACCAGGGTTTAGTTCCCCATTTGGCTGTGGAAATCCACTGGGTGACCTTGGGTGCATCACACAATTTCAGAAAATCCCATGATAAGGTCATCTCAAGGCTGCCATAAGTCAGAAACAACTTGACGGTACACAACAACAACAGCAAGTTGAATACTCACATGTATTTAACAAATACTAGTTCAGCATAAGGTAACACCTTTTTTGTTTTGTATATTTTCAACCTTTAAAGAAAACAGTAAAATAGCTTTTCTACTCTTTCACTATGTGTTTGAAGATGAAGATGTTATACCCAGTATAACATTAGGGTAAAACCTACACATACATACAATATTCTGCATTATCTGAACCTGAGACGGTGGTAAAATAGTTTAAGATTTTCTGCATCTGAGCTCACTTATAAATCAAAATGGAAAGGTAATCAAGAAATCACAAGGAAATTAAGTCCTAGAAAGGCAATTGAGAAGAACCTAGATAAGATCTTCAAGTGTAAAGTTTTATCATTAAGTACCAAAGTCAGGATTATCCATGACACACTATTTTCAGTATCTATGTCTGGTTGTGAAAGCTGCATGGCAAACAAAGCTGACAGGAAAATAATTCATTTGTAATATGGTGCTGGAGGAGAGTTCTACAGATACAGTGGATAGCCAGAAAAAAGGGAGGTCCAAGAGCAAATCCAAATTCTCCCTGGAAACCAAAATGACAACACAGAAGCTATTGAGCTTTGGACATTTTATATGATGACATGACATTAGAAAAGACAACAATTATTGATGAAGTTCATGGCTGTTGGAAAGAAAGAAAACTGCATTACAGATGGATAGACTCAAGGAAGCCATGGACTTAAATTGGCAAGAGCTTAGCATGTTTATTAATAACATGGGCTATGGGAGGTCTTTCATTGATAGAGTCAGCATACATTGAAGCCAAGTTGTTGGGAACTGACTACAACAAAACCTATGCTCCAATACTTGATTTCTTCCCTAGAAATACAGAAAGAATCATTAAAGCTGTACCTGTCAGAGAAACTTGTGATAAATCTTGTTCCAACAATCATATTTTCCCTCATAATTTAACATGAACATTAGATTCATAGGTTCAAGCAGTCTAATGTGCACTTGCTTGAATGGATTGTTGACCTATATGGGATTTCATTTCAAATAAAGACTATCTGGATGTTACCCCGTTTTCTGGGGGGTCCCGGAAGGGACACCTAAATGCGCTCTCAATTATATAAGTTGGGGAAATTAGCCAAGAGCACAAGTTCGCAATACGAGAGGCAGGGCAACGGAGCGAGATCTTTCACCCAATGTCTACAAGGTCAGGCCAAGTCAAGGAGCAAACAGAATTGAAATAATAATTGTGATCCTTATTAAAATACAGTCAAACAGTGTATGCAGCACACTCACACAGATAACTATAGAAATAAAGGTTGGAGTGGGATAGAGGGATTTTTAAGAGGAGTTGTTGATTTGGGTAATACTACACCTGTCCTGAAGCCCAGGTAGTCTGCAGCAGAAGTTCAGAGGTATGGGGTCTCAGTACATGGGACTGAGGGAAAGGCTCGCCAAGCAAAGCGGCAGCAAGGCTGGATGGAAGTAGGGAGTGATCCAAAGAAGCTCTCAAAGTCAGGGGTTTTTATAGGGGAAAATGTGGCCACACGCTAGTCCGTACTTGGGGAAAAACAATGAGTTTCAGGCTGGAGACAAAGCCTCCGAAAGGTCAGAATTTAGCATGATTGAGTTAGGTCCAAACTGACAATAAAGTAGACAGTATGCAAACACAGAGAGCTTGACAGATGAGGATTCTTCTAATCAAGCTGCCTGCTCGGGGCAGGGAGTTCTTTGTAAGTAGTGTGCATACATAATAGAGTGCATGCCTTTGAGGTCTCCTGAAGTGGCGGGACAGCTATTTCTGGCCAGCCTGTATTGTTTGGAATATTACAGTGATTATTGGCCGTGCCTGTCTGCGAGCTTGTCCAGGGGATCTCACAGCACGTGTAGAGGAATAGGTAAAGAAGGCCAAATTATTGATATCAGAGTGATATCTAATATCACCCCAAGTGTGGCTTAGGAACTGCAGTAACATGGATGTTAGGATGCTCTCAGTGATATTTTTAAACCTATGAAATCTAACATGACACTTTTATATTAAGGAGAAGCTGATGTTCCACAATAGAGAAAGAGCAGGAGAAAAAGATTGGTGATGACTACACTTTCTTGGTTTAAATTTACATTTACAAATGGAAGCTTTCAGAAACACAAATCTAAAGGTTCACTATGAGTTCTGGTCACAAGAACAGCTATTATAGTAAATACAACTATATACCCTTCAGGTAGCTGGTGGTGGTTCAAGAAAGAAATGTATAGGAAATTGAGACTATTAAGGTGACTAAAATTTTACAGATGTAAAGAATATGTATGCAGTGGAATAACTTACATTGTATGTGGCATCATTCACATTATAAACTGGAACAGGCTGTGTGTGTGTGACTGAGTGCATGTGTGCATGCATAAGTGCGTATCCAACCTTATGTTTGGGGATTAATTCAGACACTGTACTGAAGCAGGGCAAGTAACTCATAATTGTATTCACCATGTCTGAATGCCAACTGTGTGGTGTAGATCTCTGGGTGCATCTTACACATATGTTGATATCTTAGGGGGAAAAAGTTTAGCTAAAAGTCAGGCAGACTCTTTGCTGATCAGTGTCCTACTCCAGACTAAGGGGGGCAGTCAGTTTTTTCCCATAGATTAACTTCCTCATCTTTCATTTCCTCCTTTTTACAAATTCCTGGCTAAAGCCTGTCTCATGCAGGCAAGGCAACATAGGAGATCAGGTGCAAAAAGGAAAACTAATCCAGCTGAATAGTGCAACTGAATAATTTTGCTAAAATAGAAGTAGGATGGGAATTTGTGTGGTATAGTGCTTTGAGTGTTGGACTGGCGCTGTGGAAGACCAGTGTTCTGTTCCTCTGCTAAAACATGGAAATGCACTGGCTGACCTTTAGCAAGTCACACTCTCTCAGCCTAGGAGGAAGGCATCAGTCTTCTGACTAAACTTTGCCAAGATAACTCTAGGATAGGGTTGCCATAAGCTGAAGCTGCCCCGAAGAAACATAACAACAAAAGTAGGAGAGGATTGCAGGAATGGAAGATCAAGTATGTACAATACAGTAAAAAGATAAAACTTGAACCAGCAATACTGGTTTTTCCTTGCATTGAGTAAATTCATCCTTTGCTGACCTTTGGGTAGGGAAAAACTAACTCGCTTTGTTTGGCTCTTGCATTCCACCATTCACCTTGAAAGAAGAAATAATGCAAATGGTACTATCTGGACCTAGTAGAAAAATCTGTGTTTCCACTCTATGGTTTTTGGGGTTCTCTGCCTCCCACCATTAGTAAGGAGTTGCCCATTTGGGTCTGAGATACATCAGGAGCTCATTGTGTCCATGGAGTTGCCATTTACTCATTTCAGTGGTGGTTAAAAAATCCTCCTTTGAATAAAATGCAAGTTTTTGTGTTGAGCTAAAATGTGAATTACATTCAGCAACTAGGAAAAATGAAAATGCTTTACATCAGTTCATCTAGGGTAAAAGATGTGTGAATCTGAGCATGCGTTTGAAGTTACTTTAAGTCAAACAACTCCAGCTGAAACTGGACTGTTTGTTCTAAAAGTGAACTGAAGGGTATCTGTAAAAGAGTCACCTGTTAAGGAGTCACCTGTTAACTTGACCATATTCAAAGGACTGATTTCCTTGTGAATATCACCAATCCTCCATTTTTCAAAAGATGTGTTAATATACTTATGAATCCAACATGTTTTCTTGAAGTGACCAGATGGCCTTGCCTGTTGCTGTTTTTATATTTTTATCTGTTTCTGTTTTAACTTTGGTAAGTTGCCTTGAATCCTAGGGCTGAGGAAAGGGTAGGGAAAAGCTTCAGTATACAGTCAGCCCTCCACACTAAGGGTGCAGGAATCCTGCAAAAGTGGAAAAATTGCAAATATCAAACTGTGTGTGTGTATCTTTGGGAAGGGGACCCAGGCATGGTGGGGAAAGCTGGCACCTAGGGTCCAAACTAGGCCCATTTCCGCACTACATTCTTATAGCGCGATTATTCCACTTTCAACATCCTATGGAATCCTAGGGTTTGCAGTTTCGGATTCCATAGGATGTTGAAAGTGGAATAATCATGCTATAAGAATGTAGTGCGGAAATGGCCCTAGGTCAAGGAAAGGCGAGGGATGAGGGATGGATCTATAGTTCCTCTCTCCTACCCACCTCCTTCCTCGGGTATGTGTTGGGCGTTGGGAGAGGGTTTGTGATGCTGAGAAATTGGGCTGCAAGCCTTTAGCTAGCAAGGCAGCAGCTGGTGAAGGAGGACTGGAGGCAGGTTTTTAAAGGACTGTACGGCTTCATTGAAGCTGCTGAGAAAGAAGATTCCTCTGGAAAAGAAGGACCCAAGGTTGGGGGAGGGGTTGGAGAAATTCGCAAATAATCAAACTCATGAAAGTGAAATCCGCAAATGTGGAGGGCCGAATGTAATATCTATTCCTTAAAGGGAGAGAGCTCTCTTTAATGTATCCATTTGGTTTTGGTCTGTCCACTTCTCCCCATGGGGCCCCCAGTGTTGCAGTTCTTTTCCACAAGTAATTCCCCCTCACACACACCAAGATCTATACCCACCCAGTAAAGGGTTAAGCAATACTTTGCTTTAGAAGTTAACAAAGCCAGAGAGGTAAAGTCCAAACTAGAGTCCAGGGTGTGTGCCCACGCGGTTCAGGATTGTTTCCTTCTCTGAAATATCTTTTGCTGAGCAAGGAGAGCAGTGTGTGTGTGTGTGCATCACAAAGAGAACTGAATTTGTTCTTTAAAAGAGATCTTGACAAGTCAGAGATCACCCAAAACAGGAAAGGATGGCTGAGCAAAAAAGTGGCTTTGTCAAATATATAGAGGAGCTTGGAGTTAAGCTGAAAGATGACAATAGTGAGCTGCTGTTTTCTTTCAGAGGAGTGCTGTATCCTAATCGCCTTTGTAGCACTGAGACTTTTGAAGCCCTGGAAACTATGGAAGCAAGAAAGGACGATATCTTGCTAGTGGCGTACCCAAAATGTGGTGAGTATTCGTTTAAGGAGAAGAAAGGTAAAAGGATTTGGTATCAATTCTTAGCTGACTGGTGATTATATGTTGGAAGATGCTATCTCTTTGCCAGTAAGGACTCAAAGATCATTTCTCCACTAGACTGTTATAGCGCTATTATTCCACTTTCAACATCTTATGGAATCCTGGGGTTTGCAGCTTAGGAAGGGGCCAGCCGGTCCGTCCATAAGCTGCAAACCCCAGGATTCCATAGGATGTTGAAAGTGGAATAATAGCGCTATAACAGTCTAGTGCAGAAACGGCCAAAGTGGGTTACAATACGTTAGCTAAGTTAAACAACATGAAATACAAAAGTTAAAGCACAAATTAAATGATCAAATAAAATTAAAACAATGTGAAAATACATAATTAAAACACAAACATTCATAAATTTTTCACGGTTAACAATGGCCTGCATCTTTCATTGGCTAAGATAATGAAATAATAATACAATGGTGCTGTTTCTGACTTAGAAATTCAAGCTGGGTTGCCAGAATCCTTGATTAGCTCCTCAAGCAAAGTGAAGTGATTTTTTTTCCTGTCAGATGTTTGTAGTTCCTTGTGCTGTTCCTTCCTAAGAGGCTGTTCCCCATCCCACAAAGCTTCCTCAGAGATGTGACTAACATGGCAGCAATTTCTCACTGCAGTGCAAGGGACATGGGTGGTGAAATGCTAGCTTCACATCATTGATCCGTGATTAACTCCCCTGTCTCATGGTTAGAGTTGTCAGACTGAAAACTGGAGATGGTTCCCGTATCTTTAAAGCCTGTGTACAAGAGGGAATTTCAACAGATTTTGCTTGTCATGCAAACAGGTAATAAGCAACATATACTGAAATTCCCTCTTTTAAACAGCCATCAAAATTGAAAGATCATCTCCAGTTTTAACTCTGGCAACCCAACCCATGATGCCATGTTCCCTTGCAACTTTAGCTCCTCCTTCCTTGGCGTTGGTTAGCTCTCTGGTTGTGGAAATGATACAGGCCAATCAAAGAGCTGAAAAGTTCACTTTTGGGACTCTTAACTCCCTGAATCCTTCAACCAGCATCCCTAAGGGGTGGGCAAGGGGTGGCCCATGGACCATTTCTGTGGCCCCCAGGGTCCCCAAGGGTACAGGGTGTGAAGGGCATTTTTGCAATCCCTGCTCCCAAGAGAGGCTTTTAAAAAACATGAAATGAGTAGGAAGTGACATCCAGGTTGCTTGTGGTTTGTCCTGTTTAACAGAATTAGAAATGTACTGGAGGTTTTTTGCAGGGGCAGGAGAAAAAATGCTTTTTTAACATTTGATGAGGACATCTTGAAAAACTACTCAGATTTTTGTGCCTTGCTGCCTGCCCCACTCAAAGTTTTCAACTAATAATAATTTTGAAATTCTAGTTTTAGAAAAATAATCTTTTGTCACGTTGTCTTTTCTTAAATCTGTTTTGATCAGTATTTTTTTTTCAACAGAAGCTTCTGTAGAAACGGTAGCTTCTCTTTAGCAAATAGTATCTCCAGCTCAAACAAATGCCAATTACTTCATACCTTTAGAGAAAGTTGAGGCATAAAGCCAAATGAGTGAGCCAAGAAAAGTGCCCTCAGGATTAAACACATCCTCTTTACTCCCACTGATTTCAGTTAGAAGGAAATCAGAGTTTACCATTTGGTCCATCTTATCAAACTCTGACTAGTACTTATTCCATTAAAGTTTGCAATCCTCAGTTTGCAGAGAAGGTACAAACCATTGTATACTGATTAGGATGAAGAGGCAAACAAAGAAAGGAGGAAATCCAGATATAAAAGGGATGCAGAGAGAGAATGCAGTCCGAAGACTGTTCATTTGCAGACTGCTAAACTGCAGTTTGGCATAAGAACAAAGCCAGGTGGTAGTTAAAATTCCAAAAATAAGGACTAGTTCTTTTAATAGCCCATAGTCCAGCATGGAGATTGGCAGACTTCCTCTCCACTGACTGTATTCTTTGCTGTGTGTGTCTTGTGTCTTTGAAATCTATATGGGACTCATCTGCTTTTATGTTGCAGGTACTAACTGGGCACTACATATTTTAAACAACATGGTAGCTGCAAGTTACAAAAATTATTCACCACCAGCTGGCTTCCAGTTACTTGAGTTTGGTTCCCCAGACAAAATTGAGGTTGGCATGAACTCAGAGTCTGTTTAGGGAAATCAGTGTTTACATGTGTTTATTTTACAATGTGTCGTGTTTTAAGTATTTAACAATTATTGTATCTTCATAATCCTGTATTGTATATATGTAAAATTATACAGTGTATATTTATATTGTGATTCAAATGTTATTGTCTAACATATATGGAACCATACTACTTGAATTTACCCCAGTTCTAGAGTATTGTCAAATAAATTGACAGCACAGTATAGATTATTGAAAGGTAGATTTCTAGTTTGCTTCCTGGTTTGAAGAAAGTCTCTCCTGAGTCTAAAAGAGCAGTGGGAAAGGAAGATGGCAAAAATGCCACTCCTACCCTGTAGGGGGTATGCAGGGTATTTCTAGCAAAGAAAAGTCCCCAGCCCCAATTTTAGGAAGTCTTGGAAGTCCTGGGGGGCCTCAAAGAAGTCTTGGGGGCCACACTTGGCCCACCTCTGTTTTTATATCATACTGTATTTTCCTGAAGTCATCATCCCTCTGCAAAGCTTGGAATGTTGTTTTAAAAAATAATATTAATGTTGATAATTCAACATGTGGAATTAATTAGTCTTTCATATTCGGAAAGAAAGCATGAAATCTAACAATCCATTCAGTTAAGTTTGGTCATTGATTTGCATCGTGTGTCTGTCCACTGCCACCTATTCTCCCATACCAAAATGGTATCTTGTTGACTCACTCAAATATTGCAGAATGTTTGTCTGGATTGGAAATGTGGATAAGGAATTATGTGTTCATTCCAGCTAGAAGGCATAATTCCATTACAACACGGAAGTGCAGGAGTAAGTGGCTATGTGTGTGTGTGTATGTATGTGTATGTGTATATACACACACACACACATATGTATGCACACACAGACACACACACAGAGTTATAGATGTTGCATGTCATGTCCCACGCCCTGCTTCACTATTTTCCTACAGACCACACTTCTGTAAAATAATCCTATATTTCTGTGTTTGCCAGGCATATATATACACTTTCCACACATGTGAAAAAAGACTTTTGGTTACACGTAGTTCTATTTCGTTTTCCTTTTAGAAAATAGATAAACAGCCTTCTCCACGTGTTTTTACAACTCATCTCCATTACAATAATATTCCCAAATCTTTTTTTGAGAATAAGGTGAAGGTAAGTGACCGCTTTCATAGCCACTATTATTATCTTACTGGATAACCTTTCAGATGTAGTTTGTAAATAATAAATTGATTTCTATAGTCCTCATAATATGACAACCTTTTCTTTTAAGAGTTAACTGATGTTCAGGTCATAGAACTGTCAGCATAACGGGAGGCGGAAGTGCTCTTTTCTCTAGTTTCTGCTCCAGGTGAAACACCCTTGAACTGAGGTTCTTCCAGAATGGGAGCCTTCTATAGCTTTGGCGCTTAAGCCAAATCACAACGCATAAAGTTCCTTTCATGCCTTCTTCCTCCTTGCATTTAGTACCCAAGTGTATCAGGGAAAAATACTGTCTTGGACTCAAAGAGGGAAACATGAAGCAAAACCTAACCCCAAGTCTCCACAAGAGGCCTGAGGGTAGAGGTGGGGATTTACTCCAACTCAATTTCTTGCCTTTTGTTGTTTCTCTTTCTTCCCCGTCCCCACCCCACCCCACCATTAGTTGCGATGTGAGGGAATGGGAATTTTACAGATTTTGATGCAGGCCAAAAATTTGCAGAATTTTTAGTTTGCTCCTAAACTAATTGTAATTTCAGTACAGAAACTGCGTACATCACTAGGTGTCAATGACTGCTTCAATCACAAGTCTAATATGCCATTTAATTATTTTTTGCAGACACTTGTAGTATTTCGAAACCCCAAAGATACAGCTGTTTCCTATTACCATTTTTACAACAAAAATCCTCTGCTTCCCAGTGTTAGTTCCTGGGATGAATTCTTTCAAATGTTCATGAATGGTGAAGGTATGTCAGAAGTGTTTTTCCCTTCTTTTTAAAAGTTATTTTAAGGGATCTAAAGGTTCATAAAGATTTGCATTATGGGGAGATGAGACAGCTGGGATAATTAGAGCCTTATATTGGCTGTGTGCCTCACGGAAAAGAAAGCCTTCAGTTAATCTAAGGGACTGTCATTATTTGGGTATTGGACTAGGAGTCTAGAAACAAGGGTTCACATCCCTGCTTGCCCATGGAAACCCACTGGGCAAGTCACATACTCTCAGCTGCAGAGTCAGCCAACAGGAAGCCCCCTCTGAACAAATCTTGCTAAGAATCCCATGATAGGTTCATCTTAGGGTTGCCATAAGCCAGAAACAACCTGAAGGCACGTATCATCATCATAATCATTATCATTTTGAACTCAAAACAGTATTCACTGCATACATACAATCAATTTTGGCACATGTCATATCTTTGGCATGTTTCATATTTTAGATTAATTAATCTGAAATATCTTATGCATAATCATGAACACAGTAGTTTAGTTTAAAATCCACAGGACTTTAGAGCCAGTGTGGTGCAGTGGTTTGAATTGTTTGACTAGGACTCCAGGTTCAAATTCCTGCTCAGCCATGGAAGGCCATTAGTGATGGGCAAGTCCTACTCTCTCAGCCTCAAAGGAGCCTGGCAAACCCCCTCTGAATAATAAACTTTGTCTGGAAAAGCCTTGAATAGAGTCATAACCAGAAGGAGTTGACTTGAAGACATGTAGCAGCAATAAACAGGACTGCTGCAGCAATTTTTAAAACCATTTTAAGATGAAGTGGGCAAAATGAAGCCCTCCAAATCTTGTTAGACTCAAATCTGTGGCCAGAAATACTGCACTGGGCTGGCCTCAGTACAACGTGGGCAGAAACTGTGGATAAATGAAAATTAGATGAGTTAGACTTCTATGGGATGGGATGGGATGGGATGGGATGGGATGGGATGGGATGGGATGGGTTCAGGTGTCTAAATGTAACTTAGTCTGTCTCCAACCCCATGGGTGATCTGCTATGAATGAATAGTTATATTCTTAATGTATCCCTATGTGAAGGTTTTACATAAGTCAAAACTGATGTCATTGTGGCATCCTCCTCCTGTTTTGATGTCTACTGTTGGCATTTCATTCCAGTTGGTTGGCAATCCTACTTTGAACATGCTCTTGCTTGGGACAAACATATGGATGAAGAAAATATCATGATCGTCACATATGAAGAGATGAAAGAAGTGAGAATACACATTTGTTCTTCTGAGTATTGTTACAGAAGGAGCTCTCTGTTAGCCAGAGCAGTTCTCAGTATAGCTCTTACTTAGCCCTACAAAATCACTTGACACTTTCAGGTTCCAAAGAAGTTGTAGAAGACATGCATTTTATTTTCTTAAATCTCAAATTCAAATACATGGATATAGAATTGCAATGTAAGGCTTTGTATTGAAATTTCATTAACAATATAAGAACTTTAAAAAAAATCTTAATGTAATCAATATGGGAGTTTGGATAAATGCAAACTAAGTGGTAATAGCATCCCTAACTCAGCCAATTATTTTATACATTTTCAATTTGAGTAATTTTTTAAAAATAACATGGATGACTGGGCATTTGAGAAAACTGAAGAATTCTGGTAGCAGAAAACTAAAAACATTTGCTTTTCAGTACTTTTATGTTGCAGGAACTAATAGGAAGATAATGCTGGTGTCTTCCAAGTAACCTTTTATGTGAAGAATATTTGTCACCCATCACAATGGTTCTGAGGGATCTTGTAGAACGTTTGAGAATAAAGGAGACAAAGCAGTCAGTAGCATAAGCTTTCATAGACTAGGCCTGCTTCATCAGATGCAGCCTGCATGTGATCAAGGAGACCTTGTCTAGGAAAGTTTATGCTACAAACTTCTTTCTCTCAGTTACTCTGAGAGGTGCTATGGAATCTCTTTGCATACTGATCCAGACTAACACAGCTATGTCTCTGAACAGTTCTAAGCTGTATAGCAGGAGCAGGGATCCTCCAAATGTTGTTAGATTGTTACACCATCAGCCCTGACTGGCATAATCAAATGGGATGATGAGAACTTCAGTCCAGTAACATCTGGAAGCCTATATGTTCCCCATCCTTGTTACATACCTTCATACTGATCCAGTTTTGCCATGTCATATGCAACTATTTAGTGGGGCTGGAGCATGAACACATTTGTCCCTAAACTTAGACTGCTCTATCCTATTTGTGCAATCATAACTAACTTGATTGTGTTACTATTTTACAGAATCTTTATGAAGAAATGAAACGAATTGCTGATTTTTATGCATTTCCTCTTTCTGAAGAGAATATTAAGTCTATGGCAGAGAAAGCTACCTTCCAAGAAATGAGAGACAACTCCTCCCAAACTCATGGTGCATTAGCTCCTGTCATTTTCAGGAAAGGTACTATTTTAGTCAGAGTAATAATGCTATTTTAAGAGTCCTAGGTAGCAGATTACAAGTTTTGTGTGTACGTATCCTCATGTTGCTGTCAGCTTATGATGACCCTATGAATTTCATAGGGTTTTCTTGAGTGAGTAATATGCAGAAGTGGTTTGTCAGTTCCTTCCTCTGGAATATAGCCCACAACACCTGGTATTCATTAGCAGTCTCCTATCCAAGTACTAACCAGGGCTGACCCTACTTAGCTTCCAAGATCAAACAGGATCTGGTGCCGTTGGTTATTGAAGCAGGCTTGTTGTTGTTGTTGTTGTTGTTGTTTTGTGCCTTCAAGTCATTTCCAACTCATGGTGACCCTAAGGCAAATCTGTCTCTGTTTTTTCTGGGGCTGAGGGTGTATGATGTACCCAAGGTCATCCAGTGGGTTCCATGTCTGAGGGGAAATCGAACCCTGGTCTCCAGGGTCATAGTCCAACACAGACCACTAACACCATGTTGGCTCTCTTAGGCAGACTAGGCACTGTTTATTCAAATAACATGAGCACTCTAGTGGAGGTGTTTATGGTTAAATGCAAGACCAAATTTTACAAAATTGTATTTTGACCCAATTTTGACCCAGGTACTGTAAACATTTGTGCAGTTTCAATTTTCCTCACCCCACAACAAATACAGAACAGCAAAGGCACATGGAACCCTAAAAGCTGTTCTGTGCTTCTCTTGCCATATTTAGAATAGGCAGCTGTCCAGGTCCCTAGAGAGTTTGCACATTTCATATCTTAAAAATGCACATGTATTTATAGTTGGCCCTCCACTTTTGCAGGTTTGACTTTAACAGGTTTGATTATTTGCAAGTTTCTTCAACTTCTGCCCCCTCCTCAACTCAAGTGCTTATTTTCTTGGGGAATCTTCCCTCTTGGCGGCTCCAATCAGGCTGTGCAGCCCTTTTAAAAACTGCTTCTGGTCCTCCTCCACCAGCTGCTGCCTGTCCAGTTAAAGAAAGATTGCAGTTTGATTTCTCAGCCCCACAAACCTTCTCTCAAAGCCCCCACACACATACAGAGAAAGAGATGGACAAGAAACAGGAAGTATAGGGTTACCATGCCAACCTACCCCTTTCCCTGAGCTGATTTGGACCCTGAGTGCCTGCTCTCCCTATTGTGCTTTGGCCCCCTTTCCACACACACAGACACACACATTTTGATATTTGCAATGGTCCTGCATCCCTAACCCTAGCGAATGTAGAGATCAAACTGTATTTATGTTTATGACACCTAGCATAACATAAGGTAAATGGGATAGGATTGAATTGCCACATGTGGCTAGTTTGTCTGCATTTCATGTTTTAAAAATGCACGTGTATTTATTTATGAGTCTTAGTATAGCATAAGGTAAATGAGATAGGACTGAATTGCCACATGTGGCTAGTTTCTCTGCAATTATGTGTCTGTGACATATTTTGGAATTCAATTTTAGAGATCACATATTCCATTCTGAATGTTCATGTTTATCCCCAATGACATATTTACTTGTTACATTTCCATCTTGCCTTCCTGTGAGGAGCTCAAGGTGCCATACACAGTACCGTAGTGATTCCCATTTTTATCTTCACAAAGAACTCTGTTAGAATGAAAGAGAGTGACTGGTCTATGGTCATCCAGTGAGCCCACAGCTGAAGGGGAAAATGAACCCCAATCAGTCTTAGCAGTTTTTTTGTCCAAAGCAATCATCACTGCCAATGGAGAATTGAAGATCTGCATAGATGAATTACATTTTACTTAATCTTTCCCATTCCTCATTTCATTTCCGGCTTTTCATTTCATTTCAAAACTATACATCATTTCCCATATGCTGCCAAAGATGGAGAAATCTATGACAATTTGAGAGGTGTATGTTTTGTAATTGTACAGATTGCATAAAGATTGCATACCATAGTTTGTGTTATATAGTTATGGTAGTGTTAATTGTTGCTCCAGAGCTGTTACACAGTTATGAAAAGGCACTCAGAACAATATTGATACACCCACACACAGTGACTCAACAAGTAAAAGCCAGGGTTGGTTTCCTAACAATGAGATCATTGACATTTTGCTATCATTTTGTACTATTTACATTTATTTACCAGAATGCATAGGTATTTCACAATGTAAAACCTGCATAGACCACTTATTCCACATAGGATTTCAAGGCGCTCACCTAGCATTTTTGGAGCCCACTAACATCTCCACCTTTCCCTCTGACTGACCCTTACTTGTTGCTACCAGCTGTTTGCTTTTTTAAAACTATACATTACAGGGAATTTATATTCCACATGATTAACTAGATTCTTTCGGAGATATGTTCCTTAGCAATTAGATTTAGAGATTAAGGCCCAGTTTACTTTTGAATTACTTTGTTGTTATTTAATCACAGAACAAATCACACTAAATGCAAAATGTGTAGGTAAGGAAAATTACCTGTTTTGATAAACAGATATCTTTCACTACTGTAAAAAAAAAAGTGCTAAATATATTGTGTAATTTGACCCATGGATTGCACTGCATTAATTAAGGAAAGGAGGAATTTATTACCTTTGGGTTTTCATTTTCTTTCAGAAGGGTATCTGATGAATATCAGCTCTGTTACTGACATGTCCAGGCAAAAATCTCACCAGAAAAGTATCTTTGCGCTCACTAGTTCGGGATCCTTCAGAGTCAGAATCACTGTGTTGGAAATGACTCCAAAAGACATCTTTGACTGATCCTATAAGAATATTTTCCCTTAATCACTAAGCAAGTACAGTATCAGTTTTAAAAAAAAAATCTAGAAGATTAAATATATCTTTATGAAAAAAATTAATTATCAGAAATATTTTATTCTTTAACTGGAAAAAATAGCACCTTCTTTGTTTTAATAACAACCAAAAATAATTTAAAAATAGAAAGAGAGAAAGAAAAAACTTCCAGATAAACAGGCATCCTTCCAATGTTTCTTTCCCTCCCAGCAGGCCTTTTTAAAATATATATATATTAAAGTTATATAGTATAGAATCAAAAGTATATAAAGTAAACAATAAATATACCACATAAGAAAAAATATAAAAAGAATAAAAGATAAAAGAAAAAGAAAGAAAATGAGAAAGAAGAAAAAAGAAATAGAGGAAGAAAAATAATAAAAATGACTTCCAACCTTTCTCGCAGCTGCTATAACCTCCATGAAAGACTTCTGATCTCCAAATATACCAGTTTTTTCATTTTTTTTTCCAGCCGGAATTTCCTTATTATCTTACTTTGCTAACCCCAGAGTAAGCTCCTAAGGCAACAAACCTGGAGGTGAGTCCCACTGGAGCCAGTGGGATATACTTCTGAAAAAAACAGTATACTTTTAATGAATGACTTTTTATAGTTTAATCTGTATTTGTTTTGTTCTTATCTACCTTGAACCCCATTATTGAGAGATAGATGGGGCATAAATAAATAAAATAAAAATGGTTGCTCAAGCAAATTACGACAAAAAATATCTAACAGATTTCTGAATGTTTGCATAGGAAGGAAGAAATACTGGAATTCATTTTCATGGTTCTTCTACAGGTGAAGTGGGTGACTGGAAGACATTGTTCACAGAAGCTCAGAGCCAGGAAATGGATGCAAAATTTGAAGAGTGCATAGCAGCAACAAAACTGGGTAGACAGCTAAGATATGATAAATACTGCAGACTCTGAAGTTCTGGGCTAAAGTATTTTAATTGTGTTTTTTCTAAATGGGGGAAAAATATTCAAGTGGTATAAACATTTACATATGGAAAACTGATAATCTTCTCCAATTTTTTTGGTTATTTATGGTCTCAAATTTTAAACATTTTAAATGGGAGAATTTGAAGGATAACTTGTACGTACTATGAAAAAATTCCAGAATTCTGTTCTTTTTAATGTAACCATGTCCTACTTCAAAGATATGCTTCATTCACGTAATCTTATCCTCATTTTTCTTATAACTGAGGATAGTACTCAATGAATCTGATGAACTGAACTTGATTCCAAAATACATTTGTTAGTCTTTAAGGTGCTTTTGTTGTTATTTATTGCAATACAAACTTCATTCTGATACTTTTACATGTACACTCCTCACCTTTTTATATAGATGTAGCTACATACATTTCATGCCCATTGCGTGTAGCATAATGTAGCCATCTTAGGCACCAACTCATGGAAGGTTGTGATACATTAATGAAAAGGTGGGATACCTATTTAACAAACAAAAAGTCCTCAAATTAAAACCAAATCTGAAGAAAAATAGAGTTATCACATATATAAGCACACTCACTCATACATGTTGGAGGCAGATGCTAGAAATTTATTCTCTGAGGGCACATTCCTTCTGGCTTTCCCCAACTGTTTTCGATACTTACTGCACCTCCTAAAATGATGTCTATCTCTACTGTCTATTTTCTCTCTAATCCTGTTTTATGACTTCCAAAACATTACAGCACTACAGTTCCACTTTAACTGCCATGGCTGCATCCTGTGGAATCCTTGGGTTTGTCATCTGGGGAGGCATTAGAACCTTCTGGCAGGGAATTCGAAATACCCCTCCCTAAATGGTATATCTGAGGATTCCATAGAATGTTGTCATGGCAGCTAAAATGGAATTATAGTGCTATAATTTTGTTGTGTGAAAGGGTTCTAACACATTAGCATGATCATTTGGAATAATAAAGATAAAAATGAGTTAATCATTCAATTCTGTGGGAGTTTATTCAGAAGTAAACCCCACTGAGTTACTGGCAAGTGCTTAATAGGACTGCAGCCACAGAGAGTCAGTTTGAATAGCATACTCTCCAACATTTCACAGATGAAAATAGGGACGTGTGGGAACGACTTGGTTTGAGAAACACTTTTGCAAGCTGCAGAACACAACAAAGAAGTAGAAAATTACAGTGACAACATTTTGCTGTATGAGTTGTTGTGTTTTCAATGTCATGCCCTGCCTTGGTGACCCTGATGGTGAGGAGGAGGATTCTGAATCTGAGGCAGAAGTTTCCCCAGAAGGTTGCTCAGTGGAAGATAACAACCAACAGAAGAGGCCTGAGCAGGGCGAACGAATATCAGAAGACAAGGCAATATAGCATGTGAGAGAGATGATGCCAGAAAGAGAGGCTCTGCTGCTTAGCTCATTTAAATAACAAATGAGCCTTAATGAAGCAACACCTGTGGCAACATCATTAGAGGATAAAAGGCAGACAGCTGGTCCATACCTCTCAGGGTTGACAGTTAATCTTCTTGGTGGTTGAAGCTCTGTGCTGTGGTCTCTTGACTATTTTGGACCTCTGCTTGTTTGATGGTGACTTGGATTTGTCTTGTGGATTTGTCTGCTTTGAAACTTGAACTTGGGTTTGGACTACCCCTACTCTTGCCTTCATGGATAAGCTCTGCTGCTTTACTAATTGACTGCCTAGTTTGTCTGGGACACAACATTCAAAATATGACCTTCAGACATACATAATGATCACTTCAGATCATTGTCACTGGTCTTGCACAGGGCATGCAGGCATACATAAATAAATTAATAAATAAATAGAATAGAATTGTACCTTCCCTCATCTCTGGCTAAGGAGCTTCAGTCCAATACAATCTGAAAATCAACATGTTGCTCATCCTAAAATTAAAGTGGTATAATTATACTGCCAATTAGAGATAATCAGCCCAGTTAGCAAACCAGACCATATTGACTGAAGAATATGGGACAAATTTTCTTAATCATTAAAAACATTAGCTATGCCATAATGATGCATCTGTATTTACCAAAAATGTTGTTAATCAGTGGTTTTAAAAAAAAATCCTCCTTTGAATAAAATACATATTTCTATGTGGAGTTAAAATGTGAATTACACTTAGGAACTAGGAAAAATGAAAATCCTTTACATCAGTTCATCTAGGATAAAAGATGTGTGAATCTGAGCATGTGTTTGCAGTTATTTTAAATCAAAGAGCTCCAGCTGAACTGGACTGTTTGTTCTAAAAGGGAATTGAAGGGTATCTTTAAAAGAATTACCTGTTAAGGAGTCACATGTTAACTTGACCATATTCAAAGGACTGATTTCTTGTGAATATCTTATGACCTCATAGTCACCAGTCCTCCATTTTTCAAAAGATGTGTTAACATGCTGAGAACTACAGTTGTGAATCCAACAGGTATTCTTGAAGTGACTCGATGCCCATGCCTGTTGCCTTTTTTTATATTTTTATCTGTATCTATTTTAACTTTGGTAAGTTGCCTTGAGTCCTGGGAAACAGGCAGGATATTTATATGATGATGATCTGAAAGACCAATTAGTAACATCTGGTATACTATGAAAATGAGGAGATGATGATGATGATATGATTAGGATCACAGTGATTTCATTTCTTCCTTCCTTCTATGATTCTATAGGTGACAAGGGATTGGTTATTTTAGATCTGATCCTGACCAACAGGGATGACCTAGTTGATGAGGTAGAGGTGGTGAGATTCTTAGGAGGGAGTGACCATGCTCTTTTAGAGTCTCTCATTCAGTGGGAAGGTGAAGCTGAGTGTAGCCAGACACGCATCCTAAACTTTAAGAAAGCTGATTTCTCTAAATTTAGGGAGTTATTTGCTGAAATCCCATGGTCAAGAATACTAAAAGAGAAAGGAGTTCATGACGGATGGGAGTTTCTTAAAAGTAAGATACTGTGCCAATAAGGAGGAAAAATGGCAGGTCTCTAAAGAAACCGGAATGGCTGACGAAAGAACTCTCAGCTGAGCTAAGTGTTAAAAGAAACATATACAGGAAATGGAAGAATGGCGAAAGCACCAAAGAGGAATTCAAGCAAATAGCCAGGAGATGTAGGGAGAAGGTCAGAAAAGCTAAAGCACAGAATGAACTCAGGCTTGCCAGAGACATCAAAAACAATAAAAAGGGCTTTCTTATATATATCTGCAGCAAAAAGAAAAACAAGGAAATGATAGGGTCACTGCGTGGAGAAAATGACCAATTAATAACAGGGAGAAGTGAAAAGGCAGAACTACTCAATACCTTCTTTGCCTCAGTTTTCTCTCGAAAGGATAGACGTACCCAACCTGGGGTGTGGGGAGCAGGTCAGCAAGCGAGGGAAGTGCAGCGCAGAATAAGTAAAGAAGTAGTACAGGAATATCTGGCTAAACTAGATTAATTCAGATCTCCAGGCCCAGATGAATTACATCCAAGGATATTAAAAGAACTGGCAGAAGTCATTTCTGAACCACTTGCAATAATCTTTCAGAACTCTTGGAGAACAGGAGAAGTCCCAGAAGACTGGAGGAGGGCAAATGTCATCCCCATCTTCAAGAAGGGGAAAAAAGAGGACCCAAATAATTATTGCCTGGTCAGCCTAACATCAATACCAGGAAAGATGCTAGAGCAGATCATTAAACAGTCAGTTTGTAATTACTTAGAAAGCAATGCCATAATCACTGAAAGCCAGCATTGATTTCTCAGAAATAAGTCATGCCAGACTAATCTTATCTCTTTTTATGATAGGGTTGCAAGCTTGATAGATGAAGGGAATGCTGTAGACGTAGCATATCTTGACCTCAGGAAGGCCTTTTGACAAAGTTCCCCATGACATCCTTGCAAAGAAGCTAGTAAAATGCAGGCTTGACAGGGCTACTGTTAGTTGGATTTGTAACTGGCTGACCAACCAAACTCAAAGGGTGATCACCAATGGCTCTTTTTCATCCTGGAAAGAAGTGACTAGTGGGGTGCCAGAGGGTTCTGTCCTAGGCCCAGTGCTATTCAACATCTTCATCAATGACTTGGATGAAGGAGCAGAGAGCATGCTGATCAAATTTGCAGATGATACCAAATTGGGAGGGGTTGCTAATACACCAGAGGGCAGGATCAAAATTCAAAATGACCTTGACAGATTGGAGAGGTGGGCCAAAGCTAACAAAATGAAATTCAACAGAGATAAATGTAAGGTCCTCCACTTAGGCAGAAAAAATGGAGTGCACAAATATAGGATGGGGGACACATGGCTGGTTAGCAGTATGTGTGAAAGGAATCTAGGAGTATTGGTAAATCACAAGTTGAACACAAGTCAGCAGTGTGATGTGGCAGCCAAGAAATCCAACGCAATTCTTGATTGCATCTATAGGAGTATGGTGTCTAGATTGAGGGAGGTAATGGTACTACTCGATTCTGCATTGGTTAGGCCTCATTTGGAATACTGTGTTCAGTTCTGGGCACCTCAATTCAAGAAGGATATTGACAAGCTGGAACATGTCCAGAGGAGGGTGACCAAAATTGTGAAGGGTCTGGAAGCCATGCCCTATGAAGAATGGCTTAGGGAGCTGGGTATGTTTAGTCTGAAGAAGAGAAGGTTAAGAGGGGACATGATAGCCATGTTTAAGTATTTGAAGGGATGTCATGTTGAGGAGGGAGTGGGCTTGTTCTCTGCTGCTCCAGAGACTAGGACAAGGAGCAATGGATTCAAGCTGCAGGAATGGAGATTCCACTTGAACCTCAGGAAGAACTTCCTGACGGTCAGAGCTGTCCAGCAGCGGAATATGCTGCCTGGGAGTGGGGTAGAGTCTCCTCCTTTGGAAGTTTTTAAGCAGAGGCTGGATGATCATCTGTTGGGAATGCTTTGATGGGTGTTGCTGCATAGCAGGGGGTTGGACTCGATGGCCCCTGGGGTCTCTTCCAAGTCTATGATTCTATGATACCTTCAGTTTAATGTATGCCCCATCTTTCTCCTCTTAAGGAATCTAACTTTAACAAAAGTTAAAACACAGTTAACATCATTTCTGAAGCATAATTACAAAAAGTGAGACTACTTGGAATGTGACACTTCATCCAACAATACCTCTCTGATTTCTAGATGGAATATGAGTCCAGAATTCCATATAGTAACATGTAGTACATTTTGACATCCTTAGAATTATGCAGTCTTAGGGCTAGCCTACACAGAATATTAAATATGTAGCAATTGTTCTCTTCTGTTTTATTTTCTGGCAAGTGTGTGTGTGTGGGGGGGGGCTGATCCAGATCAGTGTGCATGACTAGTGGAAACTTAAGGCTTCACCACTAGCCACTTTTTATTTAAAAATTCACATACATACTATGTGTGGGATTAAAAGCGGGGGAGATCTCTAGTGGAGTCAACCAAGTCTCCCCCCGCCCACACTTTTCCTAGGTCACATGTGTCAAACACAAGGCCTGCAGGCTGAATCCAGCCTGCCAGGCCATTTCATATGGCCCTCGCATCTCTCCTGCAGCTGCAGCACTCTCCCTACCTGGGGAGCCCGATCCCCATATTGCGGGCCCCTAGCTGCTGGTATTCTGAAGAGGGGCCCAGCAGCCAGCACTCCCGATCTACTTCTGACTGCTCCTCTGTCCAAGTCTGTCAGAATGTTGCTGCAGGTTATCATGGCAGGAGCCAGGGGCCTGCAATGTGGAGATCAGGCTCCCCAGGCAAAGAGGTGGCAGGAGAGCAGAAAGAGGCATACTTTGGATATACTGACCAATTCTATGTCACTTTACAGAAGTATAGGGACCATAAACTATAATCAAATAGCCCCAAAATGTCCAAGAAAATAAAAGCTGATGCAGAGGGAAGGCAATTTGAAAACCAGTAATAACTGAATGCAGGGGCAATTATTTAATATGATAAAAGAGTCGATACATCTATATAGTCTTATAGATACAACCGGCTCTTTGAAGGCAACCATAATAGCGATGCGGCCCAAGATGAAATTGGGTTTGGCACTCTTGTGCTATGTCCTGCATGGGGACCATTGAGAAGGAAAGTTTAAACATCCCCTACTCACATCCACTGCCTGGATCAGTGCCATGCATGCTTGTTAAAAACAAGATAGAAAAGAATCTTAAACTGCATGCTGTATTTAATGTAGCGTATACTGTATCCCTAGAACCGTTACAGATTTTTTTCCTATATTCACATACTCTCTAATAAGTTGCACTAAACTGAGTGCAGTTTACTTGGGTAGATAGGCAAAGGATTGTATGCTTCCAGTCAGACTGAAGAAGCACCCAATGAAATTTGAAAGCTTGCTTATGAAATACTTCTTGGAAAACTAGTCAGAGATATTGGTGAATTGGCGCCTCCATCTAATGGGGGAGCTGTCAGGTGAAGGCTTTTGCCAGTGGTATTGTAAAAATTACCCCCACATATATCTTGGTCTCCATAGATGCTGTTTTTTCTTATACTTAATAAAAATCAACATCTGTTTGGTTTTCTACAACATCTGGTTGGATACTGCAGTACAACTATACCTTTATTCTCAAAGCTATGAAAAACGACTCCAGAAAACTGCTGAAGGTCTAGAACTCCCATATTCTATATACTTGAAAGGGTATCACTGATTTCATACCATAATTGTTTGCCATCTCTTAGCTGTCCAGAGAGCTGGCTTTCAGTCAGAAATCAATTGCTAGTCCCAACTACAGTAAAGCCTACATTGTAGGGGGTGGCTGGGATTTACATATTGGGATACATCTATATGTTGGTTTGATACCCAGCAGTTGATTCTGTGGATCTATTCTAGTTGGGACTAACATATGGACTTGGACAATGTTCAGGAATCATGCAGCCACCCAGTTGTTAACTGGATAGCAATTCCCATCAGTCTTAGCCACCATAAGCAATAGTGAGGAATGCTGGGAACTGCAGTCCAACAATATCTGGCAGGCCACATGGTTTCCTTTAGGCTCACTTTCAACATCCTATGAAATCCTGGGGTTTTCAGTTTAGGGAAAGGCATTTAGAATTCTCAGCCAGAGAGCTCTTTGGCCTCAGTAAACTACAAACCACAGAAATCCACAGGATGTTGAAAATGGAGTAATAGCACTATAACAGTAGTGTGGAAATGGACTTGGTTTTGCTGGTTGTAGCTTTCCTTCCAATTCAGTGCTGTTCCTGCCTTAGACGGCTTACTTCTGCTTAGACATGTGGAGGATTGTATTGTAAAGCTCTGCTCACTATTTACACTTCTGGTAATAAGGTAACAACAATTAAAGAACTGATATGGATTGCATCTCATACAGCACTGCATTGCTGTGATCCATAACACAAGATTTATTTTATTTGAGAGATTTTATATACCAAAGTTCAGTAAAACTCCCAGGGTGGCTTGCAGAATTTTAGAATACAACAAAACAAGATTTTAAAGCAATTAACCTTAAAAATGTGTCAAAGCATGCTAACTACAAAATGCAGTTATGCTCTAGGAGATCTAATCTTACTACATATCTTGCACTGTATTTTAAAGACTTTTGATTAGTTTCTAGAGCAACTAAACAGTTTTGTTCACTTAACAAAGATCATGTTACGGACTTGCCAGACAGTACTAAACTGAGGAAAGCTTCAGTATAATAGCCATCCCTTAAAGGGACAGAACACTTTTTAATTCATCCATTTGGTTTTGGTCTGTTCACTTCCCCCCCTGAGGCCCCTAACGTTGCAGTCCTGTTTCGCAAGTAATTCCCTCTCACCCGCCAAACCCACCCTGTAAACGGTTAAACAATATTTTGCTCTAAAAGCTAAGTAAGCGAGGTAGTATTACAAGGCGAGGTCTGAACTGGAGTCCTCACGCAATTCAGGATTATTTCCTTTTGTGAAATATCTTTTGCTGAGCAATAAAAACAGTGCTTGTCACACAGAGAACTGAGTCTGCTCTTTAAAAGGGATCTTGACAAGTCAGAGGTTGCCCGCAACAGGAAAGGATGGCTGAGCAAAAAAGTGGCTTTATTGAATATTTAGAGAAGTTTTTAACTGCCCAGAAAGATAACAACAGTGACCTGATGTTTTCTTTCAGAGGAGTGCTGTATCCTAATCGCCTTTGTAGCGCTGAGACTTTTGAAGCCCTGGAAACTATGGAAGCCAGAAAAGATGATGTCTTGATAGTGGCATACCCAAAATGTGGTGAGTATTCTTTTTCGGAGAAGTAAAAGGGGAAAGGATTTGGTATCAATTCTTAGCTGACTGGTGCTTCTCTGTAGGAAGATGTTATCTCTTTGCCGGTCAGATGGAATTACAATGTTGTTATTGTTAATATTACTATTATTAGTAGTAGTAGTCTCTTTGTTTATACCCTTCTTTTTTTCCTTGTAAGGACTCAAAGCAGCTTACAGTAAATGAAAACATAGTTAAAAATAATGAAATACAAAAGTTAAAACACAAACTAAACAATCAAATAAAATTAAAACAATGTGAAAATACATAATTAAAACACAAACATTAATAAATTCCACATGGTTAACAATGGCCAGCATCGTTCATTGGATAAGATAATGAAATAATAATACAATGTTGCTGTTTCTGACTTAGTTAGAAATTCAAGCTGGGTTGCCAGGATCCTTGTTTAGCTCTTCAAGCAAAGTGATGTGATTTTTTCCTGTCAGATGTTTGTAGTTCCCTGTGCTGTTCCTTCCTAACAGGCTGTTCTCCATCCCACAAATCTTCCTCAAAGATATAACTAACCAGGCAGCAATTTCTCACTGCACATGCAAGGTACTGATTGTGAGTGGCGAAATGCTAGCTACACATCTTGCTCCAAGATTAGCTCTGCTCTCGTGGTTAGAATTGCCAGACTGACAACTGGAGGTGGTTCTTGTATCTTTAATGCTTGCGTACAAGAGGAAATTTCAACACATATCACTAATAATAAGCAATATATGCTGAAATTCCCTCTTTTAATCAGCCATTAAAATGCAGAGATCATTTCCGGATTTAACTCTGGCAACCTTACCCATGATGCCGTGTTCCCTTTAGCTTTAGCTCCCTTGGCACTGGTTAGCTCTCTGGTTGTGGGAACAATATAGGAGAATCTGAGAGTGGAAAAGTTCGCTTTCAGGAGTTTAGCTGCTTGAATCCTTCAACCAGTTTCCCCAAGGGGTGAGCAAAGTGTGGCCCATGGACCATTTTTGTGGTCCCCAGGGCTCCCAAGGATAAAAAGTGCTCCCAAACACTTTGTACAGGGCACGAAGGGCATTTTTGCAATCCTTGCCCCCAAGAGAGGCCTTTAAAATCATGAAATGAATGGGGAGTGACTTCCAGGTTGCATGCAGTTTGTCCTGTTTCACAGAGTTAGAAATCAGATATACTGGAAATATTTTGCAAGAGCAGGTAAGAATGGAAAGAAAAAAAATGCTTTTGTAACATTTGATGAGGAAATTTTGAAAAACTGCTCACATTTTTGTGCATTGCTGCCTGCCTTAATCAAAGTTTTCCACTAATAAAGATTTTCAAATTTTAGTTTTAGAAGAATAATCTTTTTTCACGTTATTTGTTCTTAAATCTGTTTTGATCAGTACTTGTTTTTCTTACAGCTGCTTCTATACAAATGCTAGTTTCTCTTTAGCAAACAGTACTTACAGCTCAAACAAATGCTGATTACTTCATACCTTCAGAGAGAGTTCAGGCATAAAGCCAAATGAGTGAGCCAAGAACAGTGCCCTCAGGATTAAACACATCCTCTTTCACTCACCGCTCCCTTTATCTGCTGTAAATCCACCCCACTGATTTTGGTTTTAAGCAAACCAAAGTTTGTTGTTTACTTACTTCTGATTAGTGTTTCTCATTAAACAATGGCCATTTCCGCATGAAACTGTTATAGCGCTATTATTCCACTTTCAACATCCTATGGAATCCTGGGGTTTGCAGTTTCGGGAGGGGCCATCATAGGATGCTGAAAACGGAATAATAGCACTATAACTGTCTCGTGTGGAAATGGCCAATGTTTGCAGTCCTCAATTCTCACAGAAAGCCCAAACCATTGTATGCTGATTAGGATGAAGTAGCAAACAAAGAAGGGAGGAAATCCAATACGTAAGGCATGTGGAGGGAGAATGCAGTCCCAAGACTGTTCTTTGCCCATTCGTAAAATGCTAAATGGTAATTTAGCATAACAAATCAGATGACAGTTAGAATTCAGAAAATAAGGACTAGTTATTTTAATAGCCCAGAGTCCAGCATACAAATTGGCACACTTCCTCTCTGCTGACTGTATTCTTGACTATCTTGTGTTTGTATCTTGTGTCTCTGGCATCCATAAGGAACTCATTTGCTTTTCTGTTGCAGGTACTAACTGGGCACTACATATTTTAAACAAGATGGTAGCTGCAAGTTGCAAGAATTATGTACCACCAACTACCCTTCAAATGCTTGAGTTTGGTTCCCCAGAAAAAATTAAGGTCAGCATGAACTCAGAGTCTGTTTAAGGAAATCAGTGTTTACATGTGTTTATTTTACAATTGTCACATTTCAAGTAGATAACAATTATTATATCATCCTAATACTGTATTATATGCATGTGTTATATTATACAGTGTATATTTATACTGTGATTCAAATGTTATTGTCCAACATTTATAGAATTACAATGTCTGAACTTAACCCCAATTCTAGAGTGTTGCCAAATAATTAGACAGCATGTTATAGGTTACTGAGAGGCAGATTGCTAGTTTGCTTCCTGGTTTGAAAAAAGTCTCTCTTGGGTCTAAAAGAGCAGTGGGAAAAGAAGATGGCAAAAATGCCACTCATACACTGTAGGGAGTATATAGGGCATTTCTTGCAAAGAAAGGTTCCTGCCCCCAGTTTTAGGAAGTCTGGGAAGTTCTTGGGGTTGGAGGCCACATTTGGCTGACCTCTGTTTTTATATCATTTTGCATTTTCCTGAACTCATTGTCCCTCTGTAGAGCTTGGAATGTTGTTTTAAGAAAATAATCCATTAATGTCAATAATTTGACATGTGGAATTAATTTGTCATTAATATTGGGAAGGTAGAATTTAATTCATCATTAGCATGAATTAATATAAATTATTAGTTTTTCAGGAAGATGTGGGGTTTACAGAGAAAGGTGTGTTTAGTTTTCATGCTTGCCCCCTGGTGGCTAGTTTTTGGCTCCTTCATAAGGGATATTGTGTGATGTGTCTGTGTTTTTAAGTTGCCTTTCTTTCAGCTTGGTGTTTTCCAAATGCATTGGATGTACCTGGGAAAAAATTGTGGGACTTGTACTGCTATACATTTGGAAATTGCCAGATCGGGGACAGCTTTTCTATAGCATGAAATCTAATAATCCATTCAATTAAGTTTGGTCACTGATTTGCATCTTTCGTCTGCCCACTACAACTTGTTCCCCCATGCCAAAGTGTATTCTGTTGACTCACCCTTCAAGTATTACAGACTGTTTGTCTGGATTGGAAACGTGGATAAGGAATTATGTGTTCATTCCAGTTAGAGGGCATAACCCCATTACAGTACGGAGTGCAGGAGTAAGTGGCTATGAGGATAAGCTGGTAAATCAAGCAAAGGAGAATTCAGTTAAAGAAATTTTTGAGTGCCTCTGAGCATATGTAGAGCAGTTTTGACATCTGTTTTCCCACTCACTTAGAATCAATAAGTGAGGTCTACAAAGATCACTGTTAGAGCCTATGTTTCACCTCACTGCTCTCCAACCATCCTGTCCTCTTGAGACCACCTGAATAACAAGGTGATTCTTTGTACCTCAAGCATAGCCAATGGGGTTAACCAGCAAATTCTTATTCCTAATTGGGGGAAGGGGTAAATGTTACATTTATGTTCTATACAATTACAAATGTTGCATGTCATGTCCCAAGCCCTACTTCACTGTTTCCCTACAGGCCACATCTCTGTAAAATAATCCTATATTTCTGTGTTTGCCAGGCATAGATATACACTTGTGACTTTCCACACATGTGAAGAAAGACTTTTGGTAACACATAGTTCTATTTCACTTTCCTTCTAGGAAATGGATAAACGGCTTTCTCCACGTGTTTTTACAACTCATCTCCATTACAATAATATTCCCAAATCTTTTTTTGAGAATAAGGTAAAGGTATGTGACCGCTTTTGTTGTCTCACTTTCTCGCCCTGCTCCCCACCATTAGTTGGGATGTGAAGATTTTTATGCAGGCCAAAAATTTCCAGAATTTTTAGTTTGCCCGTGAACTAATACTAATTTCAGTACAGAAACTGTTTACATCACCAGGTGTGATGGATGCCATAATTGTAAACCTAATATGCTGTTTATTTTTGTTTTAACAGATACTTGTAATATTTCGAAATCCCAAAGATGCAGCTGTCTCCTATTACCATTTTTACAACAAAAATCCTCTGCTTCCCAGTGTCAGTTCCTGGGATGAATTCTTTCAAATGTTCATGAATGGTGAAGGTACGTCAGAGCTATTTCTCCTTTCTTTTTAAAAGATCTTGTAAGGGATCTAAAGGCTCATGAAGATTTGTGTTATGTGGAGATGAGGCACTTGTTATAATTAGAGCCTTATATTGGCCATGTGCCTCACAGAAAAGAGACTTCAGTTTCTCTAAGAGACTGCTATCATTTAGGTATTGCACTAGGCCTCTGGAAACCAGAGTTCACATCTATGCTTGCCCTTGGAAACCCAATGGGTGACCTTGGGCAAGTCACATACTCTCAGCTGCAGAAGAAGCCAATAGGAAGCCCTTCTGAACAAGTTTTGCTAAGAAATCTCATGATAGGTTTATCTTAGGGTTGCCATAAGCCAGAAACAACCTGAAGCTACACATCATAATCATAATCCTCACCATTTTGAATTCAAAACAGTATTCACTGCATACATAGATCAATCTTTGGCACATGTCATATCTTTGGCATGTTTCATATTTTACATTAATTACTTTGAAATATCTTATGCATAGTCATGTCCACAGGAGATTAGTCTAAAGTCCATAGAGTCACAATCAGTAAGACTTGACTTGAAGGCATTTAGCAGCAATAAACAGGACTGCTGCAGCAATTTTTAAAATCATTTTAAGATGAAGTGGGCAAAATGATGCCCTCCAGATCTTGTTAGAGTCAAATCTCTGGCCAGAAATACTGCACTGGGCTGGCCTCATACAGTGTGGGCAGAAATTGTAGATAAATTAAAATTAGACGAGTTAGACTTCTATGGGATAGGATGGGTTCAGGTGTCTAAATGTAACTTAGTCTGACTCCAACCCCATGGGTGATCTGCTATGAATGAATAGTTATATTCTTAATGTATCCCTATGTGAAGGTTTTGCATAAGTCAAAACTGATGTCATTGTGGCATCCTCCTCCTGTTTTGATGTCTACTGTTGGCATTTCATTCCAGTTGGTTGGCAATCCTACTTTGAACATGCTCTTGCTTGGGACAAACATATGGATGAAGAAAATATCATGATCGTCACGTATGAAGAGATGAAAGAAGTGAGAATACACACTTGTTCTTCTGAGTATTGTTACAGAAGGAGCTCTCTGTTAGCCAGAGCAGCTCTCAGTCCATCTCCTACTTAGCCTTACAAAATCATTTGACTTTTCTAGGTTCTAAAGAAGTTGTGCGAGATATGCATTTTCCTTCCGTAGAGGGCAGTTGATGGTTTCTGACGTTATTCAGCTGATTCTGCTTTCAGCCTCACCTTTAAATTCTCTTTCAGTAGAGCAATCAACGTGAACAGAAGCCTCTCTATGCTCAGTCTTCAGAAGAGCTGCATCCCTCCCTTTGCAATATTGGTCAGGAAAGTAGAGGAACAGGGCTTTGGAACTCCCTTCCCCATGAAGTTCACTTGGCCCCTCCATGTATGTTCCTTCTGCCATGTCTCTTCCGTTCCACAGAAAAAATGGGGTTTAATTTGTTCTTCTGTTGTTCTACTGCTGTAAATATTTTTACTTTTTTCTGTGACAGCAGTTATCTTTATGATTTTCACCAGCCGCATTACATATTTTGTTTTAAGATTAAACAGAATATAATGTTGAAGTTGATTAACACAAAATGCACAAGTATGTTGATGAGGTAAACATTGCAATATTAGGCAGGTCTACTCAGAAGTAAATTTTAAATTCCAATTGGTGGGTATAGAACTGCCCCCTAAGACTTTGGCCATTTCTGCACTAGCCTGTTATAGTGCGATGATTCCACTTTCAACATCCTCTGGAATCCTGGAGTTTGCAGTTTTGGGAGGGGAAAGTGGAATCATCACGCTATAACAGGCTAATGCAGAAATGACCTTTGTATTGTAATTTTTTTTTAACAATATAAGAACATTCAAAATAATGTAATTAAAATAATGTAATTAATGTAATTAATATAGGACTTTGGATAAAGCTAAACTAAGTAGTAATAGTGTACCTAACTCAGCCAATTATTTTATACATTTATACATTTTCAGTTTGAGTAGTTTTTTAAAAATAACATGGATGATTGGGCATGACACGAAACTGAAGATTTCTGGTAGCCGAAAACTGGAAACATTTGCTTTTCAGCAAATTTATGTTGCAGAAACAAACAGGAAGATAATGCTGGTGTCTTCCAAGTAACCTTTTCTGTGAAGAAGATTTGTCACCCATCACAACAGTTCTGAGGGATCTTATAGAACATCTGAGAATAATGGAGACAAAGAAGTTAGTAGCATAAGCTTCCAAAGACTAGGCCTGCTTCACTAGATGTAGGCTTGCATTTAATAAAGTAGACCTTGTCAATGAGAGCTTGTGCTACAATTTTTTCTCTCTCAGTTACTTTCAAAGGCGCTATGTTATCCCTTTGCATACTGATCCAGATTAACACAACTATGTCTTTGAACAATTTCTAAGTTATATACCAGGAGCAGGGAACATATGGCTCTCCAAACATTGTTGGATTGTAACTCCCCGCAGCTGTGACCAGGATAACCAAATGGGATGATGAGAACTGCAGTCCAACAGCATTGGGAAGATCGCATGTTCCTCATCCTTGTTACATACCTTCATACAGTTTTGCTATATCAGATGCAACTATTTACTGAGGCTAGAGCATGAACATGTTTGTCCCAAATCTTAACCCATCCTGTCCTGTTTATGGCAATCATAACTAACTTGACTGTGTTATTATTTTACAGAATCTTTATGGAGAAATGAAACGAATTGCTGATTTTTATGCATTTCCTCTTTCTGAAGAGGAAATTAAGCCTATGGCAGAGAAAGCTACCTTCCAAGACATGAGAGACAAATCCTCCCAAACGCATGGTGCATTTGCTCCCATCATTTTCAGGAAAGGTACTAATTTATTCAATATAACAATGCTATTTTAAGAGTCTCAGGTAGCAGATTACAGTTTGTGTGTGTATGTGTTTTCAAGTTGCTGTCAATTTATGATCACCTCATGAATTTCATCGGATTTTCTTAGGTAAGGAATACCCAGAGGCGGTTTCCCAGTTCCTTCCTCTGAAATATAGCCTACAGCACCTGGTATTCATTGGCAGTCTCCCATCCAAGTACTGAGCAGGGCTGTCCCTGGTTAGCTTCAAAAATCAGACAGGCTCTTGTGCCTTAGACTATTTAGGCAGGCTTGTTGTTGTGTTTCCCTGTGACAATTTGAGAGATGTTATGTTTTGTAATTGTACATATTGCATAAAGATTGCATACTATAGTTTGTATTACATAGTTATGATAGTGTTAACTGTGGAACAACAATTATCAAAAGGCACCCAGAACAATATTGATATATTCCCACACACTGACTCAAGGAGTAAAAGTCAAGGTTGATTTCCTCACTGGTATTTTTTTAAAACTCATTTTGTATTATTTGCATTTATTTACCAGAAGACCTTTCTGACTACCCTCAATCCCATAACAATATTTTTCCTTAATTGCTAATCACTTTAGAAGAAAAAAAAATCAAGTACGGTACCAGTTTTAAGAAAAAAATCCATGATTTTTTTAATGTCTCAAAAATGTTTTATTCCTTAACTGGAAAAAAAGCACCTTCTTTATTTTAATAACAAGGAAAAATAAATTTCTAAAAAAGGAAAAAAGTTTCCAAATAAATAGACATCCCTCCAGTGTTTCTTTCCCTCCCTGCAGAACTTTTTTGTAACATTTATTTTTTAATTGAAGTAATATAAGACAGAATCAAAAGTATACAAAGAAAACAAGATATACTAAATAAGAAAAATATATAAAAAGAATAAAAGATAAAGGAAAATAATAAAAAGAGAATGAAAAAGAAATAGAAAAAAAAATCAGAATAAAAATGACTTCCAACCTTTTTTGCAGCTGCTATAACCTCCATGAAGGACTTCTAATCTCCAAATATATCAATTTTTTCATTTTTTTTCAACTGGAATTTCTTTATTACCTTAATTTGTTAACTCCAAAGTAAGCTTCTCAGACAACAAACCTGGAGGTGAGTCCCATTGGACTCAGTGGGATGTACTTCTGAAAAAAAAAAGCATATTGGATTTTAGGATAATGTAGGATAATAAAACGGTATACTTTTATTAATGACATTGTATAGTTTAATCTGTAATGTTTTTAAATATGTTTTTAGCCACCTTGAATCCCATTATTGGGAGACAGATGGGATATAAATGAATAAAATAAAATAAAAAGGATTGCTCAAGCAAATTAGGACAAAAAAGGCTGAAAAAATATCTAACAGATTTCTGAATGTTTGCATAGGAAGGAAGAAATACTGGAATTCATTTTCATTGTTCTTCTACAGGTGAAGTGGGTGACTGGAAGACATTGTTCACAGAAGCTCAGAGCCAGGAAATGGATGCAAAATTTGAAGAGTGCTTAGCAGCAACAAAACTGGGTAGACAGCTAAGATATGATAAATACTGCAGACTCTGAAGTTCTGGGCTAAAGTATTTTAATTGTGTTTTTTCTAAATGGGGAAAAATATTCAAGTGGTATAAACACTTACATATAGAAAACTTAGAAAGCTTCTCAAATTTTTGTTTATTTTGTTTTTAAGTCATGGGCTCAAATTCTAAACACCCTAAATGGGAGAATTTGAAGAATAACTTGCACGTACTATGAAAGAATTCCAGAAAAAATGTATCTTATTCTGTTCTTTTTAATGTAACCATGTCCTACTTCAGTGATATATCTCACTTAAACTTATCCTTATTTATCTTATAATTGAGGATGGTGTTCCTTGAATCTAATGAACTGAAATTGATTCTATGAAAACTCAATCCATAATAAATTTGTTAGTCTTTAAGGTGCCTTTGTTGTTATTTGTTGCAATACAAATTTCATTCTGACACTTTTACATGTCCGCTCATTTTTTTATATAAATGTAGCTACATGCATTTCATACCCATTGCATGTAGCATAATGTAGCCATCTTAGGCACCACTAATGGATACATTGATGAAAAGGTGGGAAACAAATTTAACAAACAAAAAGTTGACAAGTTAATACTAAATCTGAAGAAAAATATAGTTATCATATGTATAAGCACACTCACTCACACAGATGCTGGGAATTTATTCTCTGAGGGTACATTCCCTCTGGCTTTTCCTGGCTTTTTTTCAAGACCCTCTGCACTTCCTAAACAGATGTCTATCTCTATTGGCTATTTTCTCTCTACTTCTGTTTTATAACTATCAAATACTGTATGTGATTGACTCACAGACAGAAACATATCCGAGTAGCAGCTGAATTAATGTAAAAAAAATGACGTTTCTTCATTCCAACAATTGTAGGGACAGCCCCTAGATAACAATGGACAAGCTATACAGAACTTGGCGGAGCATAATTTAAATGTTTGCTACATCCCATTTTAAGACTGTCTCCAAATTCAGACTGGTTTTGGAGTCAACAGGCTTCAACCTGCTGAAGATTTCTGTAAACTGAAAGCAGGCACACTTTTTGGTGCTACTTTTGGCTACCCTAATAAAATATGTTTCCGTTGTTAGTTGTTACAAATTTTCAAACTGATTCCAAATTTATGGTGATCCAGTCTTTGGGTTTTTGGCAATATTTATTCAGAGGAAGTTTGCCCTTTACCATTGTTTTCCTTAATGTTTGAAGGACCTGACCTGCACCAAGGTTACCCACTGAGTTTAAATAGCTGAGGGGGGATTTGAACCCAGGCCTTCCGGAGACCCTAAAAGCACAAAATCCCATCTGCTCTTGGAAGCTAAGTAGGGTCACCTCTGATTAGTACTTGGATAGAACCCCCGCCCCAGCCAGCTGCTGCAGACTATCGACCTTTTCGCACGGGCTTTCCCAAGCGAAAGAGCCCCGTGAGCCACGCGGGAGTGGGAGCGCCGCTGCGCACGACGCACTCCCACTTCCGGCGCTCTCACGGGGCTGCAGCGGTGCGGGCGCGGGGTTTTTGATTTTCGCTAGCAGGCGAAAATCAACCCGCGCTCGCGCAACGCTCCCGGCGCCCGCCCGCACTTACCTCTTGTGCGGTGCGTCGGGGCGGCGGCCGGGTCGCGCTTCCCTCCCTCCGCTCCTGCGGAAGGAAGGGGCGGGGCGGGGTGGTAGCGCGACGGATGCGACGGCACCCTGCTTCGCATGGGCGGGGGGCTGCTCGCGACAGCCTCCCGCGCGTGTGCGCGCGGGGCGGGCGGGTGCGACTGTCGCTCCTGGCGCGCGCAGGGGGGGCGGGCGCGACTGTCCCTCGCGCCAGGAGCGAGGGACAGTCGCGCCCGCCCCCCGCGCGCGCCAGGAGTGACGGGCTCCTTTCTTGCGCGCGCGGGGGGGGATGGACTCGCGAGCCGCCGCCGCCTCCGGGACGGTGCTGTTTCCCAGCTGGTTCCTTCGGCTGCGGAAGGAACCAGCGGGGAACCGGCAGGCTCCCGAACTAGGCTTTTCCCGCAAGCCGCCCGCCCCCGCTCGCGCAAAAAGCCTAGTGCGAAAAGGGCCTATATTTCAGAAGTGGCAAACCCACCTCTGACTGTTCCTTACCTGAAGGCTTTACCGAACTACGGTATTATAGTGCTATTATTTCACTTTTAACATCCTATGGAATCTCGGGGTTTGTAGTTTAGTGAGGGGCATTTAGAATTCTCACCCAGAGAGCAGTTTGGCCTTAGTAAACTACAAACCCCAGAATTCCACAGGAGGTTGAAAGTGGAATGATAGCACAGTAACAGTGTGGTGGGGATGGCTCTAAGAAAACCGTGCGAAATTCATGGGCTCACCCTAACACCACAGGCGACTGAGAGTCTCTCACACCCACACTCCTGGGCCATTTCCGCACTAGGCTGTGATAGGGCGATGATTCCACCTTCAACATCCTATGGAATCCTGGGGTTTGTCAGAACAGAACAAACCTACTGCAGATTTTGCCCATTTTGTACTACACTGTCATAGTGCTATTATTCCACCTTCAACATCCTGTGGAGTCCTGGGGTTTGCAGTTTCGGGAGGGGCTGGCTGGCCTCTCCCGAAACTGCAAACCCCAGGATTCCATAGGATGTTGAAAGTGGAATCATACCGCTATAACAGCCTAGCGCGGAAATGGCCCTGGAGTCCTACTTCAGCATCCAAACTACTGCATCGCACCGGCTCCTGTTTCGATAATATGGATTTCTGATAGCCAACACAATAACCTTTGCTTCAAAAAAAGAAAAAGAAAAAGCCACCCATGTTACTGTGTGGAGAAATAGAGCCCGCCTGAGAATGAACACTGGCTCTTTCCGCACTAGCCTCTTATAGCGGTATCATTCCACTTTCAACATCCCATGGAATCCTGGGGTTTGCAGTCTAGGGAGGGGCCTCAAAGGAATCATGCCCCTATTATTAACGGCCTCTGCGGTTCAAGCGACCAGGGCGAACAATACAGCTTTGCGGGCCGGACTGGCTTTGCCTTCCCCGCCGCCGCCGCCGCCGCCGCGCGGGAATCCGCACCTCTAGGGGCGCCTCGGCCGGCGAGCGCGCTTTTCTCCGCGGCCGCTTCTTTCGCTTTCGATTCTCGGCGCCGTGGAATTCGTGGGCTTTAGGAAGGCGGGTGGGGAGCCGGCGAGACAGCTGTGAGGAAACGAAAGCCGGGCTGCTTCGAGAGGAGGCAGCCGCCCGCCTTTGGTGCGCCGCTGGAGAGGCGTCGTGTTCCTCGAGGCTCGCCAGACGGGAGGGAAGCTGCCCCGCCGCCCTGGGTATGCAAAGGCGCGCCAGGGCCGGAGCGGGGGGGCGGTGGCCGAGAGAACCGCCGCCGGTATCCGGGGGTCCGCGAAGCTGGGGGATAGGCGCCCGCTCGGGGTTGAAGGGAGCGGGGACGTGGTGGGGCCAAAATCCCTGCGGCCAGACCTCTAGGGGTCTAAAGGGATGTGGCCCTCTCAGCAGAGCAGAGAGTGGCTGTGAGGTTTCTTACGAAACGAGGGGAAAGAGCGTCGGGCGTCGTGCCCTAAGCCCGAGCCTGTTCCGCGCTATGCGGGCGGGGGCGGGGTAAGCAAACTTGAGCCGTTTCCGCACTAGCCTGTTATAGCGCGATGATTCCGCTTTCAACCTCCTCTGGAATCCTGGGGTTTGCAGTTTCGGGAGGGGCCGGCCGGCCCCTCCCGAAACTGCAAACCCCAGGATTCCAGAGGAGGTTGAAAGCGGAATCATCGCGCTATAACAGGCTAGTGCGGAAACGGCCTTGAGGGTATGTCAGCACTTGCCGAACGCATTTGGCTGCGAAAGGCGAAACGGCTAAGGCCACCCTCCGCCCTAAGAATATTCGGTGCATTGCAGGCAATTTTCCCGAGATGTTTCGACCCTTAAGGCAGAAAATGCCTCAAGAGCAGCCCCCACCTCTACCTTCTTCAACTCACCAGTGGCCCTGTTCATCTTTAAGGAAGATGAGAAAGACCATTTCTGCAATACAATGACCATTTCTTCACTACAGTGTTAAAGTGCTGCTATTCCACTATCAACCTCCTATGGAATTCTGGGGTTTGTAGTTTAGGAAAGGGCACTTCGAATTCTCAGCCAAAGAGCTCTTTGGCCTCAGTAAACTACAAACCCCAGGATTCCACAGAGCAGTGAAAATGGAATAGCGGTAGTTTAACACTGTATTGCGGAAATGGCCAATGTCAACCGCGCTGTTATTCCACTTTCTCCATCCTTTGGAATTCTGGGGATTGTGGTTTATTGAGGCCAAAGAGTTCTCTGGCTGAGAATTCTAAATGCCCCTCCCTAAACTGCAAACCCCAGGACTCCATAGGAGGTTGAAAGTGGAATAATAGCACTATAACAGTGTAGCACAAAATGGGCAAAATCTGCAGTAGGTTTGTTCTGTTCTGGCATAACAGGGGGCTGTTCTCCTTCATCTCCATCTGCTTCTCCCACCTGTGGATTCTCTAGCCTTGGTGGGGATGTCAGTAGAAATGTCATCCACAACCTCGCCCCATCAGACCAGAACTGTGAACCAGTGTATGAAAATTACTAAACCACTAAATGTGTTCCTTATTTTGATCTTGTAGATTAAAACATTTTAAACTGCTATCCTTTTTGCGCATTTAGATCTAAATCTGGTTGCTAGTCACAACTGGAGACACCCCGCTGAATTGTTTGGATTTACAGTTGGTCCTCCACATTTGCAGGTTTGACTTTCATGAATTTGATTATTTGCAAATTTCTTCAATCCCTGCCCCCCCCACCTCAGGTGCTCCTTTTCTGGGGGAGCCTTCCCTCTTGCTGGCTCTGGTCGGGCCACACAGCCATTTAAAAACCTGCCTTTGGTCCTCTTTCGTCTCCGCCTCTACCAGCCGCTGCCTGCCCAGCTAAGGATGACTCACAGCCTGATTTCTCAGCACTACAAACCCTGTCCCACTGCCCCCCACACCCAAGTGAGGAGATGGGCAAGAAGTAGGAAGTATAAGGCCACCATTTTGACCCTCCCTCTTTCTCTCCCCTTTCCCTGACCTGGTTTGGAACATGAGTGCCTGTATGCCTTGGCCCCCTTCCCACAGACACACAAACATATATTTTGATATTTGCAATTTTTCCAGTTTTGCTAGAGTCTTGCACCCCAACCCTAACAACTATGGAAGGCCAACTGTATATATTGGGGGCTGCACCCCCACTGCATCCACTCCTCTCCAATAAAAGATTTTTTGCCTCTAAATGCCCTGTAGGGGATATAGAGGGCATCTTCACCATGTTTTGGGGCTTTTTTTTTTTTAACAACATGAAGTGATCAGAAGTCAAAGCATTTATTTCCTGGGGCTAGATTGGCCTAGCCCCCAAAAGGTAGTGGAAATGCCCCCCATGCTTCTTAGAGGGCATTTTGGAGCAAACTTTTTAAAATTGCTTTTTAACCCCAGAGGGCCAGGAAGGCCTCCAGATGGAGCTCTCCACATCCCCTAGATATCATTTTGGGGGATTTTAAAGCAAAAAGAAAATTTTGCAAAAAACAAACAAAAACCCCAACCCATATTGATCTCTGGGGGCCAAAAATGGTCCTGGAGGGCCACATGCAGCCCATGAGCCACACATTGCCTACCTCTGGGCTAGATGTTTCTCCACCACTCCCACATTCTGCTGGCCAATAAATGCCCATTGTGGGGCTGTGGCAGCTAAAAGAGGGAGCTTGTAAAGGGGAGAGATGTTGTAATTCCACCTGTGTGGAACTTCATCATATGTTTATCAATGCAGGAGGTAAACCCAAATTTTATTGCTCTGGTTACTGAGCATTCTATATTTGAGGAGTATTTCAGAGACTAGTGGGTTAAGACATGCTTGATATCAGTAGTCAGCTTAGTTAGGCCCTACTGAGGGCCGCAGATTTAAAAAGTGATCACCACTGATCAGGACAGGCCCGGGTGATCTTGCTGCTGGAGAGAGAACAGCAAATGCTGCCACCACCTGTCCAAGTCATAGTATCTAGGAAGGAACCACAAAGTGCAGCCCCCAGGCCACTTGTGGCCCCCAAGGCCATTTTTGTGGCCTCTTAACAGTTAATTTTTTTCTCTAAAATCTTCCCATATTACCTCTAGAGAATGTGGAGAGTATTTTCATCATGTTTGAAGTCTTCTTGGGTCCTCCAGAAGTTTTAAAAAAAATACTTAAAAAAACGTTTGCCCCAAATTCTCTGTAGGAATTGAGCGGTCTTTCCACCATGTTTAGGCCCCCTGGGACAATTTATGCCCAGGAGAAGACTTTTTTGAAACATGAAATAACTTTTGCTCACTTCCTGTTGTTCAAAAAGGTATCCCACGGACCTAAAATGATCCATGAAGGCCTGGTAAGACATGCCTCTGCATTCCATGTCCCCTACAGGACATTTGGGGGCAAAACAATTGATTTTTTTTCCCCATATGGGAGTGGGCACAGTAGGATTGTGTGGCCCTCCATGGTCTCCTGGTGAACTAGTGCAGCCTGCTAGTCTTCCCCAATTGCCCACCACTGTTGTATAGTGACCAAAGCCAGCCAGGTCATTTTGGCACAGGAGACAGAACATTCCACAAGTGTCTGTCTCTTCCTAGCTGTAAAATACAATAAGGACAGTTCGGATAACTTAAGAATTTACTGTCCTTTCTTGACACCCAGAATCTGTTGTTTGAGATGATTGTCTTGCTGTGTTTAAGGAGTGACTCTGCAACTGAAGAGTCATGCTGAGGACAGGATAGGTCTCTGCGTACACCTTCTCCCTGGGGAAGGTGTGGAGGTGGGTACACTATACAAGTGCAGCACGTACTACAAATGAGACACTTTCTCTTTGTAGGAATGGATGATTGCTTCTGTAATATTGTAAATATAGCTAAGGCAATTTTCTGTTGGGAGCAGTGCATGGTTGTAGTGTGTGTTTTGTGCCCCATGGGGAAAGCAAGTGGCAGTGAAAGTCCCTCACAACAATAGTGTGACTGGGAGAGGAAGGAGGATTTTGAAGGTCTCTTCTGCGGGAATCCCCTTGTTTAGAACTTTTTTTAAAAAACCTACTTAAGTCATATTAAGACATGACAGATGTTCATTATCAGAGTTTCTTTCACTTTCATAGATCTCATCAAAATGGCAGATAACCGTGGTGCCCCACGTGTGTACATGGCAAAGCTTAACGAACATTGTCAGAGAAATAATTTACGACTGGAATATCCTGATGTAGCTCTCACAGGCCCTCCTCATGATCGAGTGTGAGTTGATCGAGGATGTCAAGACAGGGATATAAGGAACTGGGTTTTTTTTCCAGATGGGTGCTGTGCAAAAAGTGAACAGGTCAAGATGATTGTTATAGTTGCCAAATGGTCAGTTTTAAGTATGACTGGGTTTAAAAGCTCCAGATATTTCCCTAAAAATGTGCAACCTTCCTCCCTCCCCAGCTAACCGTACTTCTTATTCTATTACAACCTCTCACTCCATTTGGACTTGCTGGTGATCAAACATTAGATAGGATCAGGCTTCCTTTTCCACAGCTAGTCTTGCCCTTCATTCCTCTTTGCAAAACTAGTGCCTAAGCTGGGGAGGGGGCAGTGCATTTTCTGTGTTGCACTGCCTCATTTTTGCTCTCATGAAGCCAGCTCCTGGATTGAAGAAGGTCAAGAGTAGAAATTTATCTACCTTTCTCTCTACTGAAGATAAAGTTCTAGTGTTCTATACTCTTGGGTCCAACACCTCAGTGTGCTTCAGCTTTACTACTAAATTCACAGCTGAATCACTGGCGTTCATAGTGTACCAAATTAAGAGAACATCAGGACACAAAAGTATGGCAGGCAACGGGAAATTAAGAAGGGTATTCAATTACCATTGTTCAAATAGTTTCCATTCCTTTTACCAGAAAAAAGGGGAATCAGAGTGTCAGGCTACTAACAAACATTGTACCCAGCCACACTTAGCTGTAAGCAGATAATTCATTATTTTCCCTTGGAAAAAATATAGACATTTGGACTTGCAAAATAAAATGATAATTTGGCAAGTATGATAATAAACAAATATCTCTCTGTGATAAGGTGCCTATTATACATTCAGCAGTGTAAAAATTTTTAGATAAAGAGTTGCAAAATTTATTTGTATCTCTCTGTCTCCCTCAAATGAGAATTACTCTGAATGTTGTATATGTGAGAAAGGGGGAAATGGAATTGATGTTATTACTATATAAAGATTAGGGATGAGGGATTCACAAGTTACTCAGAATATCCTTAGATTCCATTTCCTTGCATTCTTGCTTGGTTTCAGGATTAGGCTAATTTCAGTTCAGTCTTTATGTTTGTTTTGCAGATTATGGTTCATTATTATTTTTTTCCTTTGTAGTTTCACTGTAGCCGTTGAAATAGACAAGAGGAAGTATAGCCAAGGCAAAGGCAAAACTAAGAAGGAGGCAAGAGAACAAGCAGCAGCATTGGCTTGGGAAATAATACAGCAAGAAAGGCAGGTAAGTGGGGTGTGTATAACAGACTGTATTGTAATGAAGGTGTTGATCAAGAAGACTTCAGTAGAGAGTAAGAAGTTGGCAACAGCTTGATTCTGAATAGCAGGAGTTGCCAGGAGCAGACAGCAGGATTAGCCCACTTCCTAATAGTGTCCCTTCATGTATCTCCTTTTTATGAAAAAGAAAGCAAAATGGTTTTTTCCCATGGCCTTTTAGTCTTGAGAATTCTACCACTACTCTTTAGGCATGCACCAAACCACCAGAGCGACTTCAAATTAATTCATTTCACAGAATTCCAGTTTATCATGATGGCATTCTCATGCATTTTGTACATAAAGAAAGAAAATATTCTTAAAATTGTCACCTACTCAAAAAACAAAAACGATAAAGACCAGCTTCTTTATTTGAATGCATTTTCACTTTGTACAACACAGGTGTGATATGAGGCAGAGCTTCCTCCTTCCACCAGTGTTACTTCTTCTCAAAGCATTTCAGAATGGAATCAGTCACATATTACTTGGGATGTGGTAGCTTCAGCAACTGACCCAAAGAAGAGAAATTCCCATCAAAGTTGTCCACTCCTGGAAGTAAAAAAATTAAGGAACCCCAGGAATATGACAGAGAAACATGGCTGCTCCTCTGGAAGCTTTCATTAGATAAGTGAAAAACTGAACTTGCTGAGAGAATTCAGTCCCAGTTTGTGATACAAAGAGCTTCTCTATTGGCAGGTGCCCTCTTTCCTTTGCAGAAGTGGCAATGAATATGTGAAAAGCCCTTTAAAATAGTGAAAGACAATGGGTGGAGATAGGTGGTTAATGTCCCTAATGTGTCACTGCCCTGGTCTTCAAAATCAACAGCTTGGGAAGAATAATTAAAAAGCAGCTCCATAGGCTGCCTGTCATGCCCTGCTTTCAGAATATGGGCTCTGACTCAGAGTCTGAAACAAGGGACATGCCAGGACCTGCTCTATAGGAAGAAGTTACAGTGCCACAAACAGAACGGGGTGATGCCGGCTCCAGCAGAGTGTCCTGCCTCTTCAGACACAGAAGAGCAAATACCCATACCCCCCTTTGCAAAGCGCAGACAACAAAGAGAAAGCTGGAGTGGCTCTCTTAGAATTTATAACCAGCAATTAATCAAACCACAGCTGTGTTAGGCTTCGAACCTGTATAGCTGCTGCCCTTCCTCTCCAGGAGTTTTCAGAGCTTATCTGACCTTCTGCCCTGCTGGATACTTTGTTGAGCTCTGGAATACTCTGACCTACCTTGGACTTCTCTCATCTTGGAATTCTGTAGAACTTTATTTATGACTCGGTGCTTACTGCCTGGAAGTAAGTAACAAGCAGGGAGCTATCCAGTTTGTTTTGTTTGATATATCAGTTGTGCTGCTGGGACTCAGATAGGACACTGCCTATTACATGCTTAATGTGACCCTAAGATGTTGTTGGTAGGTGACTGTCATCATCCCTGGTTATTGACTGCTGTCTAGGGCTGGATGGGACTTACAGACTACCAACAAAGAGAGTTACAAGTTCTCCAAACCAAGCCAGAGTAAAAATTCTAACTTTCACTCCTGGACGTGACACAGAAATGCATAAGAAAGTTAATGGTTCATCCACATCAACAACAGACTGTTTAAGAATAGAATTCTGTGGGGAAGGAAGACCTGAGCTAGTTAGATTAAGTTGACCAAACCTGAGGAATCTGGTCGTCTAGTCACAAAGTTTTTTCCTTTGATGGAAAGGAAAGCATTTGTTTTAGACAAGAGAGTATACTTGTGGGCAATGTTAGAGAAGAAAGAGGGAAAGCCTGAGTTTTGAGGGAAAATAGTTAGAGGACCAAGAGTTTCCAGGAGGGGAAGAACAAAAGGTTGTTTGCCAAAGAGCGATTGAGATTGTGAGAGAGTGAGTTGGGGAGAGATGTAGCCAGGGGAGTTTTTCTTCAGAAAAGTGAAGAAAGTAAGATGGGATAAGGCAAACATATAACTTCCAACATCACATGAGAGTGAGTATATTTTGAGTGTGGTTCCGTAGAAGAAGGGTGGCACCGTCATCCTAGTATGTTCTCAGATGAAATTTTAAAGGCTTTTGGGTTGTTTCTAATAATGAGTAGTGTACTGTGTAATCTTTTCCAAAACAATAATACATTTTTTGACTTGGAATATATTGTTGTTTTTAGAGTACCATATCACAAGTGAAATTGGGTAACAACCCAGCTCAAATGTGCAAAAAATTTTTTTGTTAAATCTTGCACAGTATGTCAAGATTTACATACATTTGTTCAGCTCTAATGTTTTAATTGTGTTCTAGGTCCTAACATTTGCACTAATTTTTTACTGTTTATAAACTCATCTTGCTGCATTTTTGTTTTTTGTGTACTTTGTATATTTTTAAAGTATGTGTCATGGCCTTTGGCTAACACAGTGTTAGCTAACGGTAACTTATGTGTATTGCCTGTAGGCAGAACTGGCTCCAAAAGCAGAGCAGCAGCCTCCGCCTGCTCCGTCACCATCACAGGCACCTTTGCCTGCTGCAAGTGCCCCAGAAGACTATATTTCCTTGCTTGATAAGTATGCAACAAAGAACAAAATACTTGTTCAGTATGGTTTGGAATCTAAAGATGGACCAGATCACAAGCCAGTGTGAGTTATTGATAATATTTTATTATTTGCATTTTTTTAAAATGTAATGCTATTAGTTGCATGTAGATGTTAATAGATTCAGTTCTTCACAGGAGCCTTTTATTTTGTTGTCACTGTTTAATATTACATTAGCTAGGACTAGGAAGCCAGTTTGCATTAATGTCTTAAGGGTCACAGCTTAGGGGATTGGTTATTGAAACCATCTAATGATTTCAGTAACCAATAACCACTCTCACAGGTACATCTGGTGGGAACACAGGAGAGGGCCCCCAGAGTCAGGAACTCCCTTCCCAGAGAAGTCAGACTAGCACCCTCCCTCCTATCTTTCTGCAGTCAAGTTACGATAATAATAATAAATATTTTTTATTTTTTACCCACTGCTCCCCAAGGCTCAAGGCGAGATGTTTTTATTTTGACAGGCGTTCAATGTGTGATTATATGTGGCCTGTCTGATAGAATGTGGTAGATAATGCTAATTGTGTATGGTTGTGTGAGTTTTTAATTATCTATTTTAACTTTGTTTTAATTTTTTTGACTATTTAATTGTGTTTTAACCTTTGTATTTTGCTGTTTTTTACTATGTCTTTTTAATTGTTTTAAGTCACTTTGAATCCATACCTGGGAAAAATGCAGCATATAAATAAAGATGACGATGACGACAATAATAATGATAATAATGATGATAATGATCTTCTTTTAACTGAGTATGCCAACCCTCAGCTTTAGACTAAAGTCCCCAGACAAAGGTGTCGTAGAAAGCAACATGAAAAAAAAAGGGAATTGTTGTAATTAAGAGCTTGTTGAGTGTCATTATGATTCTTTCTTGATCATATGGGGAAAGCAGTTTACCTTCTCCAAAATGAATTGACCTAGGCACTGGCCCAGATAAGTGCTAGTAAAAGGAGTGGTCCTGGTAAAAGGAGTGGTGCTGGTCCCTGAGCCATTGGCTGCTGGTTCCTGGTAAGTTCCCAGGAAAGAAAACAACTACACCCAATAGGCACAAATTTTGTGCTGTTCCCTGACACATTAGGAAACAGCAATTGCTGGTCCCACACAACAGATAGTTGGAGAAGCACTGACCTAAATGACTTTCTGCAGCTGATCTCATGCCATATATTTATTCTTTGCTAATTGGATGGCCTGAAGACAGAACTATATGTTCCAAAGAATATGGAGCTCTTAATGAAAACAGCAGAACTCTGTGAAATCCCCCCACCTCTGCAACATCTTTTTGTATTACTAAGATGGATACCATTTGCTGTGGCTATATTTCAGAGGAAGGAGCTGGCAAAACCACCTCTTAGTATTCCTTGCCTAAGGCAACCTTATGAAATTCATGACTTGAAGGCATGTGCGTGTGCGCGTGCACGCATCACACACACACACACACAGTGTGCACTTCTCTGTTTCTGTATTACACCCATTGGCTAGTGGAGTTGCAGGAAAGTGTACACAGTAATGACATCAGAACATGGAACAAATAGGAGGAAATGTTACAGAAAGCAAAGGTAAAATGTGACATACTGCTGCCGCCTATAGCTCTGGCTCTGCACTGTGTTAACTTGGGAGTCTGCTGTGAGATGATAAAATTACAGTGGTCAGCAAAAAGTAATAAGTTCACAGTTTATCATAACCAAGAAAGGTTTTGAGATCCCAGCTGTCATTCATTATATTTCACTTATGGAATGACTTCCTTTAGGAGGTGTGATTGGCACCAACACTGGTTATTTTTAGGTCCTTAGTTAAAAGAAAGTTTTTTGTTAAAACCTTTAGGGGCTAATTCCCTTTTAAAAATAAATTATATATATATGTACTATTAAGTGTTTTAACTTTTGCTGCTTTTTAATTTGGTATTCTGTTTAATGTGCCTTTAGTTTTATTTAAATTATTGTTTTTACCTGGAATTTTAAAAAAAATTGTTTGTATTGTTTTAATTGTATGCCATCCTGAGATCTCATAATATAGGATGGGATAGAAATGTTTAATACATACAATAAATTAAAAATACTTCTAATAATAAAGGAGCACAGTTTCTTAGAGATCACAGCCTAGCGGAACAATAACATATTTTTTATTCTTTTTAATTGCTGTCAAGTACACTTTGACGTAAGCAACCTTATGGATAGGTACCTCCAGGTCGCCCTGTTATCTGCAACACTGCTTAAGCCCTGCTCAGGATCAGGGACATGACTTCCCCGGTTGAGTTTATCCACCGCTAATGCTATCTTCCTCTTTTCCTACTGCCTTTTACCTTACCAGGCATTATTGTCTTTTCTCGTGAGTCATGTCTTCTCATGATATGTAGAATGTACAACACTGTCACTTTAGTCAGCTTGGCTTCTAAGGAGCAGTCAGGCTTGATTTACTCTATTAATCATTCATAGCTTCTTTACTGTGTGTATATTCTACAGTGTTCCTTCTACATCCGTGGGTACAACATGCCTATGTGGGTATGGAAGAAACAGTTTATCCAATGTGCTATTTTTTTCAATTATTTTTAGCCAAAAATAATTGGGTGGTTAATTTAAGTACTGGTGTGCAATTACTTTAGTAACTTTCTAAAAAGTTGTCAGCATATAAGAAGACCCTGTTAAGAAAGAAACAGCACTTAGTTAATTAAAGTGACACTTTAGCAACAGACAAACTCTATCTCAATCAGTTCAGTTGGCCTTACCCCAAGGAAAGTGGGGATAGGTTCAAAACTTTTGTCTACAACAATTAATGCCACCTTGTTCTTTCTCACATTTCTTTTATGTCTTCTAGCTTTTCCCAATCCTGTAAAATTAATGATGTAGTTTTTGGAGTGGGTAAAGGAAACAATAAACAAACTGCAAAACTTCATGCAGCAAAATTGGCATATGAAAAGTTGATTGGACAACCAACTTCAAGGGTATGTATTACATCTATGGGGAAAAAAGGAGATCAGTTGTGTCTTAAAATACATCAAAAGGAAAGTTATTCTGTATTGTTCATATGTCAGTCTGTGGTAAAAGATAACAGTTTTGCTTCCTAAGATATCTCTTCTGAATCCCCATATATAAAAATTATAATGGTACGGAAGATTTAAGTATCTGGTTGACAGAGGCTTACATTTTTCTTTGATTATATACCTTTGTATTAGACATTCCTATCTATCTGTCTATCTGTCAAAAATAGGTTCCCCTTGCCCTCAAAATAAATTTGTTTTCATAATTGGGGTAACCTGTTCAGATGTCAAATTACGTTAGTTGAGTAAAACAAGCAAAATGTTTTCTCTGCTGTTATCTGGAGACCTTCATTGGTAAAGATATGGTGAACAAACATTTTGATTAATTAAAATTAAATATTGACCCTTATCAGTAGTAATGCTTTATTTTTGAAAAGTGATGAAGACTAGGGTGTGTAAGATACTATTTTTCTTACACATATGGACAAATTATGCAGATAAACTTTTCTTAAAATTTCATGTAATAGGTGCCTGGGCTTTATTTTCAGGCCTTCAGATTAGTTCTTTCGCAACCTTGTATATGTTTTTGGCCCTTTTCGCACACAGTTTCTGTAGCGCGAAGGCCCCTTGAGTAAATGGGAGCGTTGGTCCGTATGACACACTCCCATTCACGCGACGCTCACAAGCCTAAAGCGGGCCGCGCGCACATTTTTTTATTTTTGGCTGTAAGCCGAAAATACTGCGCGGTTGCTCAATGCCCGCGTGGCCCTCATGCACTTACCTGTGTGCGGTGCGTCGGACGAGCGGGCCGGTCGCACTTCCTCCCCCAGCACAGCCTATAGCTCCTAGACTGCACTGCAGAAGGAAGGGGCGGGGCGCTAGCGCGACGGTCGTGCTACCAGGAAGTGACCTGCGGGACGAAGGAGCGGGGAAGCGACAGCGTTCCGGATGAGGCTTTTCGTGCGAGATGCCCTCCCCAGTCGTGCAAATAGGTGCGAAAAGCTTCTTTGTCATGAATAGAGAATGCTGGCATTCTCACAGTGACATGACACTCCTTTTGTCCCACAAATCGTAGTGCTTATGCAGAATTGAGTAACACTTTGTTTATTTTTATTGCATTTGCTACATCTTTATCTTCCTTTTCCCTCCTTGAGCACAAAGCAAGGTACATGACTTTAAAAGGGGTATGCAGGTTTGCAGGCATGTGAAGCAAATGAGCCTGTTTCCTGAGTGTTCTTGATGGTTTGTCAACCTAGAGGCGAATGCAAAAGAAGGGAGCATCTTCCAAGAATGATCTGTTCTTATTTGTAGCTTTACATGTTATGTTCAGTATGGTACAGTTCATATATATCATGGGTAGGCAAAGTGCAGCCTGTGGGCCTTTATGTGGCCCCTTGGGCCATCCCAGAAATCAAAAACAATTTTTGCAAAAAATAAATAAATAGGTCTTGTACTGAAATGGCCCAAATGTCCACTGGAGTGAGGGGCACATTTCCATCACATGTTGCTGCCTACCTGGCCCAATTTAGCAACAGGAAGTGGAAAATGTCTTTTCTGGGACTAAAATGTCCCAGGAAGGCCCCAAAACATGGTAAGTGTTTGGAGAATGTTTGGGGCATTTTTTTTCTTTTTTTTGGTAGGAGCAGGTATAGTGGAGATGCAGCCCCCCCAGGTCTCCTGATTTGCTAATGTGGCTCCCCAGCCTTCCACAGCTGCCCGCCACAGAAAACATGGATAAACAAATTATTGATCTGTACACAGGTAGTGTTTTTTATACTTAACATTCAGTATGTGTACACTGTACACAGATTGCTGATCTGTAGGCTGGTAGACATATTCCCATGTGATAAAATATACATGTCTTCATTCTGAACCTCTTGGTTTTATGCTACTGTTGTTAATGAACAACAATAACAAGTTTAGGAGTCTTCTGTAAATTGATTCTTTTTAAAAAAATCAAGCAGTTACTAATAAATGTGCTTTAACTGGCCTACATAGAAAAATACCCTAGTGAAATTAGTGGGGCTTACATAAAATTACACTCTCGGAAACATTATGAGTTCTATCTGAACTATTATAAATAGTCAAAATTGTGTAGAGTTTATTTTGAAAAAAATTACCAACCCATTTTAAAACATTCGATAAAAATGAGAAACGAAGTCCAAAATATTTGCTTATAAAAATTTATTTATTAAGAAAAAATAGAAAACTATACAATTTAAATCTGGGAGAGAGAAAAAAAGAACGGAATGGAAATCAGATCACTAGGTATGGCTCCATGTTGTCTGCTTTAACAGAACCCTGGTCTGGGCTGAAGCTGTAGACTTCATTCTGCCACTCGGACCTTGAAGCTGCTACTATAGTGAATGCTTTGTTGAGGGTATTGACTGGAGTCTGCTTTCCGATGGATGCTTTTAATTCACACACTCTTCCTATGCTCTCTTCAGCTTTCCCCTTCTCGCTCAGGGTTGCCTGCACAAAATACTTTCCTCAGAATTTCTTCTGGCAGCTTTCTCAGAATTTCACTGTATGCAGGTTATGATAGGCTAAATGTGCAGCTTATATAAAATGAACATGAGTACATCAATTCACACAAATTCTACCCAGGTAGAGATCTGTACTCTGAGTTTCAGAGGATTCTAGTACCTTAATACTGATCAGAGTGAGCATGGGTATGCAGCTTCTCACAGACATATGAATCTTCGTGCATCTGGTGTGCGCACACGTGCAGTTTAGCATATCAACACCCCGCTATGTGTCATGATTTGATGAAAATTTTTCAAACAGTTAAGCAATCATACAATTGTCACTATCATTTGTTTGTCACTGCCATAATTATTTGTTATGACTGCATCAACCATTTCTGTCAAAGTAATGATCTAATCACACCCATTTGATATAATAATCATTTTAGCAGCAGCAAAATGGATCTTTTAGTTTACAGTTACTGAGTTATCCCATGCTGTTTCCTAGGCCGAAGAAAATTCTACCCCTTCAAATAGTTCTACAAACAGGTCAACTTGTAATTCCAATGGAACATCAGAGGAGGCATCTGTGAAGTAAGTTATGCCTGTCTTCTTTTAAAAGAAAATTTCATATTAAAGAAGACCACAGCTGGCATCCTGTTAGTGATGTTTGATGGCCTAAAACTGAAGCACACCATCATTAATCTTTTTTTTTTAAATCAGGAATTGCTGGTGTCATAATTTTCCACTGTCTTTGTATAATAAGTATAATCCTTCCAGGACTCACCTTTTAGTGGCTGAAGCCCCCACTCCATAGCTGTTTAGTGGCTGGTAGAGAGCAGGAAGCATTGAAGAAGTGTTTGATTATGTCCCTATAGCCAGATGCAGAATGTGGCATCATCTGCCGAGACCTCCAGGAATCTTGTGGAGGTCTCAGCAGATTCCATCAGGAGAGTCCCAGAGAGGGTGAATGGAGAGATTAAGCCTGGTTTTGCCTGAATAAATTTTACCCTGTATCTCTGTGAGGCAAGAACTCAACTAATGGTGAAAATAAAAAGTTGCATGGGCTGGAGTAACCCTCAGATTGCTGCAGAGAAGAAACCTTCAGGTAGTAGCACAGTTGTTCTGTTTGATCTGTTCTGTTCTGTCTTATTTGTACTGTAAATGAATTTTTTTGGATTGGTTGATTCATTAAAATGTTTATGTGCCGTATCCAAGGATCTCAGGTGGCGTACAATAAAGTCAATTCAAACAGATTAAAATTAAAAACAGCAAAAAACAAAAACAAAACAAAAAACAGTCAAAAGCTCTAAAACGATTAAGTTAAAATGGTTTAAAACATGTTAAAAGCATGTACAAATTTGATAAGACCATTAGACCCTAAAGGCTTCAATAAAAAGCCATGTTTAACTTGACACTGGCCCTTTTCTCACGGGGTAATTAAATTTTGCCAGGTCGACCTCGATCGTGGGCCTTTTTCACGTTAGAGAGTACCGGGTTGCATTTAATTTTTTTGATTCTCACCTCAATCCGCACGGGGGAGCCACCATCCAGCATTCACACGCACTTTTTAAAAACCAGAAGAAATGTGGTTTTTTTCCTCCAATCCGCGCTCGTCCTTTCGTGAAAAAGCGATGGTGCGTACTGATTCGTGCGGGGGATGAAGAGAGGGAGGGATTTAGGCGTGGCCAGCAGAAGCGACAAGACCGCCCCCAGTGCTTTCGAGTGCTGCTATCAAGGCTGAAATTAGCACCCCAGCAATGTTCGTCAGCAGCTCGTGCTCCATACACAAAACAGCAGAAAGCAAGCAGAAAGACAGAGGGGGGAAAATGTCTCCACAGCGGCTCCAAAGAAAGGTGTGGGACGGGGGGGGGTTTGTTGGAGGATGTAAGGGGACACGCGTGCGTACTGACGTCCATGATGACGCTCAGTTTTAAAAATTGAGCACAGCCAATCACTGCCAGACAGGACGGGGAAAGGACACCTATGGGAGTGGCCAGGGTAATATTGTGTGAATACACTGATGCTGCCTAGTCTTTTCTCTATGAAGCCGTGAGAATGCTCCTAAAATTTCAGTCCGTGTTAGTGGGGATTAAGGGAAAACCCGCCTGGATCATAGCGGCACGATTTCTGCACCCCGTGAGAAAAGGGCCACTGAAAGGCCAACGTCAGTGCTAATCGGGCCTCTGAGAAGAGGGCATTGCACGACTGGAGGGCTACAGTTGAAAAGGCTCTTTCTCCTGTCCTCCCACATTGTATTTTCCTTCCAGCAGACCTCAGACCTTTTCCGCATGACACACTTATAGCGTGATTATTCCACTTTCAACCTGCTAGGGAATCCTGGGGTTTGCAGCTTCGAGAGGGGCCAGCTGGCCCTTCTCGAAGCTGCAAACCGCAGGATTCCCCAGGAGGTTGAAAGTGGAATAATTGCGCTATAAGAGTGTCATGCGGAAAAGTACTCAGTGAGATTATATAAGGGAGAGATAGTCCTTCAAGTAGTGAAGTCTTATGCTGTTACGGTCTTTAAATGTTGTTACTCGTGCCTTAAATAGACAGTGTCATTCTTCTCAGACTTATGTTATATGGTTTTAAGGATTATGAGCTGTCATGTGGGTCCTCTTGCATGTAGATAACCAGGCATAATAGTGCCTTTTAAATCTATATTTTCCCTGTGAAAAAGAAGAGGAAATAAGCCTTTGTGTCATCATAACTTTGAAGGAAACCTAAACTGCAATTTGAAAACTTGTCTTTCAGATCTGTTCAAGAATCCATGGGTGTTGCTTCGGACACATCGGATAGTGTAGTTTTTCAAAACTCAACGTAAGAGACAATTTCAGGGGTGACTTAATTAACTACAACAACAAAGAAGACAAAACAAAAAAACTGCAAAAAACCCCCCAGCAGTGCTTGAGGAGAGAGCCTGCAGCGTTCACTTATTTTCTAGTTTGTGTCATTGTGGAAGAATTAGGACAAGCCAATGGAGAGAATAGGTCTCCCCCCCCCGTTTCTTAACCAAGTTTACCTTAGTATCTGTTCAAAGTTTTGGATAGTTAAAATCTCAAAAACAGATTGAATTCCTGTGTGTTGGGGTTCAAGCTAAATATATAGAAATCAGAATTTGAGGTAGATCTCCTTTGTCTTACTAGTAACTATAAAGGAAGAAAAGTATCATAAAAAAACTAGCTAGTTAGCATTAGACATCACTTTTTATATAAAAAAGTACTGTGTTCTTTGTAGTAGTATGTTATTCATTAATATTTATTATCAGCACCCCCCTCAAATAGACAAAATCTCCTAACAGGCTGACCATTAGTTTGGAAGTAATGAGTGAATTTTTCTCTTTCTCCTTCTCTACCACACGTGCACACACACATACACAGAGTTTTTAAATGCTAACTGCTGTATTAACTTTCTTTACTAACGTATTACAAGGGACATTATTTTTAATGTGTTACTATAATGTTCTGAGTTTCTTCTTGTTGTGTGGCTTCAAAGTCATTTCTGGCTTACAGCAACCTGAAGGGGTTTTCTTGGCAAGATTTGTTGAGAGGGAATTTGCCTTTTCCTTCCTCTGAGGCTGAGAGAGTGTGACTTTCCCAAGGTCATCCAGGAGGTTTTCATGGCTGAGTGGGGATTCAAATTCTGGTCTCTAAAGTTGCAGTCCAAACACTCAAACCACTACAACAAACTTCTGACTGAATTTTTTTTAAAAAAACTGTGATGGTGGCTGTGCAGCTATGGGGAAGAAAAATGAAGGTATTGCCTCCCAAAGAAAGATTTCTGCCCCCAAATGAGTTTTTCCCCATGACTCCCCAGATTTGTAGTATTGCAGAGCATGAGATGCTATAAATCATTCATACTTAGAAATCATATTTTTCTGACTTGCCCAAGGTCACCCAGTGGATTTTCATGGTTGAATGGGGATTTAAACCCTGGTCTCCAGAATTCTGGCCAAACAGCCACGTTCTGGGAACATTATCTTATGATCTCAGCTATTTTACAACTGATATAACAGCACATAGCCATTTTGCTGTGATTTGAGCTTGGTCAAAATGATATGCATCTTGGTAGAAGTTAATATTTTCACTGCTGTCCTCCAGCATTGGCACAAGTTAGGTCTTTATGCAGATACTTTCTTGTTTTATCTTGGGAACTGTGGTATTTTGGCATTTCCTTTCACCTTGTTTGTGTATAAAAGAGCAGGTTTCAATAAAACATTAAACATTGATTTATACAATTAAACATTAAACATTGATTTATACAATTAATATTGACATTTTTTTATTCATTGTGTATTGACTTGGTGGATTGAGAGGTGATACACAAATGCTTTAAACAAATAAAAGAAATATCCACCACTCTAGTTGTATTCAGTACATTTAATATTCGGGCAAAGGGAGGCAGCTGCTTTCTTTTCAGCAATCATTTTGCACTTCAGAATCCAGGGAAAACAGTCCTGAAGTGCTTGGAGATTTTGCATAGCAGGCTTTAAGCCCTTTTGGGGGGTCACAGGGCAGGGTCTGGAAACCTCAGTGCTATCACAGGCATTGCACTGGTTTAGGCTTAAGCAGTAATACTGAAGTTTGTTAATATATTATATTATATATATATATTTGCAATAATACTGAAGTTCATTAATATATTTTATATTGTATATTTTTTTTTTGCAGTGGTGCAGATTTGAATTCAGAATGCGAGAGTACAGCTGACAAACTAGCTAATGAAATTGGTGGCATTCATCTGAATGAGCCTTCTTCATCCTTTCTGGTACAGTATGAGAAATGTTTTCCTTCTCATTACTTAGTATATTAGCAGGTATTTGTTTTTGCATATGCAATTTGAAATGGTAATTGTGCTATATTTGATTTTAATATAGCAGGACTAGTTGTATACCAGTTATTTTAATATAGTGGACCAGTGTCCACTGACTTTTTTTTTAAAACAAAACAAAAACTCCAAAAATTTACTGTATTTTTTGGTGTCTAAGACTAACTTTATCTCCTGAAAAATATTGTTTGAAAATAGGGTGCACCTTATATGCTGGTGTATCTCATACAGCAGCAAATAGTATTTGCTGGCATATAAATAGGGTGTGTCTTATGCGCTGGTGTATCTTATACACCGGCAAATACGGATATATGTTTTTATATATCACCCATTAGTCAAACAGCACCTAGGGCAGTTCATTATACAGTTGGGCAGACTGAGTAAATAATTCCAGTGGACCTTTCACATTACATAGTTATAAAACTATGATTCCACTTTAACACTCATAGCTACATCCTATGGAATCCTGGGGTCTGTAGTTTGACAAGGCATTTGATATCTCTGGCTGAGAGAATTCTACGTACCCCTGCCTAAAATGCAATTCCGAGGATATTGCAATGGCAGTTACAGTGGAATATGGCACTTTATTTCAGAATATTGTCAGATGGGGAACAATCTGGAGGTGAAAAAGGGCAATTTAGTGGCTTCCATCCAGAGGGATGAAACACAGAAGACCTTGAAACTATTATGTAGGAAGACTTTCAAGTTCTGAGGTCCTCGTGTTGGATAATGCAAGGCCCATTAGTCCTAGTTGTTCAAGAAACAGGCAATTGGTTCATGCCTTGTACTATTCTTGGTCTAAGTCATGTGATGTTTGTTACTGTCTGGATTTTTTAGAAAAGCTTTTACATTTAAGCTTTTGGAACCAGAGTACAACTTTTAATATGTTCAAAAGTAATGCCTTTTCTTCATTTTACTCTAGGCCACTCCTAAAGGACCTGCTGTGAAGCCTAAAAGGTATGCTTGTTTTTTTAAATTTTAAATTGACAATTTTCATTCAGTTGATTTACCCATGGGAATAAATGATTAAATCAAAAATCAATGGCATTTTCATATGTAATTACAGTTAAATGTTACAGAATCTTCATTTGAGTTTCTTATTTTTATTTTCCCAAGGTTGACAGCTAACTTCTCAATGCAGCATCAAAAAGGAAGTAGGTACACTGTCAATGAAAGGTAAGAATGGGCTTCTGAAATACTCTGGAAGTTCTTTTTTAAATAAGATTGGCCTTTTTTACTTTATCAGTTTGATTTCCTGTGGAGTTGATCAACTTTTGTATCAACAAAGAACTGATTTAGGTGACCTGGCACAAGATTTGTCAACAGATTGTTTCCACTGTGTAGACAGAACATCTGATGAATGCAGGCATCTTTGTTCACTTTTTATAAAATGAGCAACTAAAACCCATGTAGTGGGATGTCTGTGGCTAAAAGTCCCTGATGCTACACAAAATGAATTTTTTTTATATGATTGTCTGGATCTTTTTCAATTTGGAATCTGTAATTGGCTCTGATCTAAGTCATTATTGGCCAGGACCATGGTCTTGAAAGATGGTTTGGGAATATATCTAATAAATAGCAAACAATACTGTGGCACCTTAAAGACAAACAGCTTATATTTGGTGTAAGCATAGATTGTGGCCTGGTGATAACGGGCTCTAGCCCATGAATGCCTGTGCAAAATAAAACATTTTAATCTTTAAGGCATCCCAAGATGTTGTTTGCTGCAACGGACTATTTATGCATATTAGCATATTGTTCCAGGCAATCCTTGCAGTAAATTAATAGAGGTTCCTCAACTAATTTTTTAATATATTTTTTTATTAATAAACATAAATACGGAAAGACAATACCAATCAAAACACTACACTAAACAAGAAATAAAACACATTAAACTAACCTAACAAAATTAATTAAACTAAGCTAATCACAAAAATAGATGACAACTAATTAAAAATGGTCCCCACCCTTGTTGCAAACAGCTCCTGTTTCTCTATTTGTTCTTAACTCAGAGTCGTTATTTAAAATTACTATTAAATTTGTTGCTCATTACCGTTATATTCATTGACTGTTTTACATTCTGAATTTCTTTCTTTTGTATTTTATATTAAATAACATCATTATTATTGTTTAAATCCATAAATCATTACTCAGTTCTCAAAAAGTCTATTACTTCCATTTATACACATCATACTTACCTTACTAATATTAAGATAGTAACAACCAATAATCTAATCTAGTTTTTGTAATTACCATTCTCATGATAGCAATAAACATTAAAAACTAAAAGGAACAGTAATATGCAGGCTTAGAAACCAGAAATTGTCAATTTATTCTCATTTCCCCTTAGATAATCCATTAAAGATCTTCATTATTCTGAAGTAGACTCTTCATCAGAATTTCCCTTTAGTTTAGCTGACAACTTATCCATCTCAACAGTTGTCATCAACCTGTTGAGCCATTCTGTTTCTTCCAATACTTTGCAAATACTTTACAAATCTCACTGCTAATAACATCTATTGAAGTAATCTCTGTTGTTGTTTATCAGTATTGATATCGTCCCTCCAAATTCCTAATAAAAACAGTTCAGGATTCTTAACAACTTGACATTTCAAAATTCTTTGGGCCGTGTTCTGTATTGCTCAACTAAATTTTGAAAGTGCAATAACATATGGGAATAAAATCAGTGCTTCATTAAATGTGGTTATTAAGATAGTTCTAAAGTGCTTCTCTGCTGTAACAGTTATAGGGAAAAAATTAAAATAAAGCAGTTGGCATAATTCACAACAGAAGAACAGAACAGTCTTTAAAAAACATGTTGGAGGAGGGAATCAGCTGCCAATTAAAAGCCATTGAATGTCAGTTGCAACAAAAACATACTCATTGCCCACTTAAAATTGGGCAAAAATGTGGGCATTCTGACTGCCTTTGAGATGGAAATTCCACAGTCCAGGTGCTACCAGAATAAGGATCCAGCCCTGTATTTCTACCATCATCATTTCTCTTGGTGATAGAACAGAAAACAAAGCCTAAGTAAAAGATAATGAACTATAGGGATATGCATATAGGAGGAGAAGTCTTTAAGGCACCTTGCGCCCAGACTGGTCATTTTTAGGTAGGAATTGGGGCCGTGAATTGGGTGCAGAAATTGGGAACCAATGCATTTGACGTAAGAGTGGTGTGATACATTCTACTGAATGAACACTAGACAACAAACTGTCTGCAGCATTTTGCACCAGCTGTTCTGAGATCTCTTCAAGAGCAGCCTTAAGTGGAAGAGATTTCAGAAATCTAATTATGAAGTGATCAAGGCATGGAACATTCTGGCTAGATCCCACTCCTTCAGGAGGGGACATACAAGTGGAAGTTGGCCAGCGCCAACCTTGGTTCCCAGTTATTTGGATGTCTAGGAACAATGGCAGATCTGGAATTTCTACTCCTCCAGGTGCCAACCTGTTCCTCCAGAGAATATGTGAAGAAGTTATGTGGCAGTTTCTAACAGTGTGTTCTATTCAGACCTAGGCATTATGCTTTTTAACACAAAAAAAGAAATACACCCACTTCTGGCCTCTTCAGGCATACCTCAGTTAACAATACTTCTGACAAAGAAGCTCCTTTTTACAAAGTCTTTTTACACTCCTCCAGCCCCCTTTCTTCTTTGTCTTCTGTCTAGCAGGGAGTTTTTTTAGCATCATGGGCACTGGGAAGAAGTTGAGGGAGAGCTAAAGAAACACAGGCTTTTTAGCAGTGTATCTGTAGTAAGCTTGAGTTGAAAAAGAATGGGATTCTGCTCCCGTCAGTCCTACTGCAGCTGTGCTTACCTCCCTATAAGAGGCAGCTGTCCCCAAGATCCCTTACTGAGCATGTTTGAACAGCAAAACAGAGAGAAAAGAGGAAATCAGATAAGCCTGCCTTAAGTTGTCCTCAAGCATTTTGAAAAGCATAGATCTATGAGTTTGGCCATGAAAATGGAAATCATAAGAAAAGTAGAGATTGGTGAAAGAAAAGGTCATCCCTGGAAACATTTTAGAACAAGCCTTCAGGTGGTCTCTAGAAAGCTCAAAATGTTTTTGTTCTCTTATGCAAGGCATACCTGACCTGATTGTTTCATTTCACATGTGTATATTGTTAGTTCTGAATAAAAAGTTTGCTGAAACTGCTCTTCTTTTTTGAGGTATAGGAACCTATCCTTATTCATTCCATGTTATTTCTGTCTCTATTAACCAAATTTTCTGTTAAACAAGAAATGTTCAGGAACACATCTGCTTTGTTAACTGAGGTATAGTTACATATGTAAAATGCTATGTGCCACAAAATTATAGCTGAACTCTTAACTGTGTTGTGGGATTATGCTGCTATCATAACATCGCCTAATGTTTTTGCCATACGCAATGCTAAGATTTCCTTCTTTTTTTAAAAAAACAAACAGGTTTCGGCAGGAGTTTGAAGACATAGAGCCACTTGGTACTGGTGGATATGGGAATGTTTTCAAGGCAAAACATAAAATTGATAATAAAATATATGCTGTCAAACGAGTCAAGCTTATAGAGTAAGTTATCCTGTACTTGCTTCTGTTGCTGTTTCCCACATAAATGTTACCTGTTTTGCATGAGATTATTTTCATCTGGTTCCAGTAGAATTAAGAGGCACTGATGGTTGACATTTCCATGTTCAGAAGAAGACAAAATTTATATTGAGTATTTAATGCTCAGACAGCTATGAAATGGTAACATGTCATTATCTTTGGCTGGTTGGGTGTGCATTATAACTATAGTGTTAGCTCATAATCTTGTGTATAAAAACTTTGTGTGTTTTATGCTATATAAATAACTTCATAATCAGCAACAAGAAGTAGCACTTGTAACAAGGAGAAGGTGTGCCTGAAAATGTTAATGCAGTCATGCATTATTTGTGCTTAAGTCTCTCTTTGTGTGTACCTGTACTGATGTCTGTTGTTGGTTCCTTTGTGCCTCCATCCAAAACATGTATTGTGTAAAATGTTCTGATCTGGTGTATTTTTGGTTTTCTTTGATTCTTGAGTATTGATCTTCTGTCAGCTGAAGGTAGCCAGCGAAAAAGTCAAGGGCCATTTCCGCACTAGACTGTTATAGTGCTATTATTCCACTTTCTTTTTTTTTCTTTTAAATTTTTTTTATTATTAAAATAAATTTTATTATACATATAAAAAACAGACAGTCTTACAACAATAAAAAAAAAAAAGAACAAAGACAGATTACATACATTACATTACATACCCACACAAAATATTTTAAATAAACAAAATAAATTATAAAATACTAACTTTGCAATACAAATACTTGGTCGTTATGGGAATACATTCATCTTTTATCTAATTACATACCTAATATAATCAAAATCAGCAAATCCCGATCCTATTATATCCTAAATCCCTTTTACGGCCAATTTACAAATATTATCATAATAATTCTATTCCATCTATCTTAAACACATACAAACTAATCCTTATTCTATTCCCTAACTAAAGACACATAAAACAAAAATTAAAACTTAGTTGACTTCTTTATTTTTACCAATGGTTGATAATGAAGGTTACTTTCTTCTCCGTTCCCGTCTTTCTATTTATTTCCATACATTTTACTGCCAATAACAAAATCCCATTTGCTACACTCTTATCCAAAATTTTTAAATTAGATAAATCATTTAACTTTCACTATAATGCTTCTAACTTATCCTATTATTTAAATTTCTTACACGTTTATTTAATTTGTGAATAATTATTTTATACCTTAATTCGTGTCGCATATTTCCTTAACTTGATCATATAGACTCAATCATATAAACCTATTCAAGGCATGAACTCCCCAATTTTCTATCCACATAGAATCTAATACATCCCACTCTTGTCTAAAACTATCTTTACTTTTATTTGTAATTTTAAAGTTAATTTATCCATAATTGCTAATTCATACACTTTTTCAATCCAATCCTCCAATGTTGGGTTTTGGGTATTTTTCCAGAATTTTGCAAAGATAATTCTTGCTGCATATAACATATACAACAAAATTCTTAAATATTTCTTCCTTACCTTTTGATCAATTCCATCCAATATATTCAATAAATATATTTCCGGTTTCATGTGGAACTTTGCCTTAGTATCACTTTTCTATATTCTGATGAATTTCAATTGAGAATCTCTTGAGCTTTACTACATCACCACATGTGAAAGTAATTACCTATACCTTGACACTTCCAACATTTGGTTACTTTTTTATGTTTGTATATCTTTGAAATTTGTGCTGGTGTGAGATACCATCTGTAATATTGTTTAAAAAAATTTTCTTTCAAATAATTGCTTTTAGTAAATTCTTGATTATTTTTCCATACTTTTTCCCATTGTTCTTAACATTATAGGATGGCCTATGTCTTGTGCCCATTTTATCATATTACTTTTAATAATTTCCCCTTCTAATTCTAACCCTAGCAAAATTTTATAGATTTGGCTTAAAGGTTTTTTTACTTCTGGTTTCATTATTAAATCAAATTCATTGTCATCCATTGCAATTCCCTTTTCTTTTATATCTGCTTTGAATCATGATCTTAATTGTGTATGTAGAAACCAATGTGTAGTAAAACCATCTCTAAATTAATTCTTCTCTACTTTTCAATTCAACGTTTGAACCCACTTTCTTAAGAATATCTTTGTAGATTACCCAATTTTTTGATTTTATCTTTTCCAGACGGTGAAATGCCTCATGTGGGGAGACCCAATATGGAATTTTTGTGTATAATTTTTTCTTTACCTTTAACCAAATCGTTAATAGTGTTTTCCTAACAAAATGGTCCATAAATATCTTATTATTTTTCTGTTTGTCGTACCATAGATAAGCATGCCAGCCAAAATAGAGATTAAAGCCTTCTAAATTTAATAATCTTGAATTTTTTAATGTTATCCAATCTTTCAACCAAATTAATGTTGCTGCTTCATAGTACAATTTTAAGTCTGGCATGCTTAATCCTCCTTTCTCCTTCGTTTCTTTAAGATATTTCATTTTGATTCTTGGTTTCTTTCCATTCCAAATGAACTTACTCAAATCGAATTCCCAACTTTTAAATGGCTTTTCGTTCACTATGATAGGTATATTCTGAAAAAGGAATAGCATCTTTGGTAAAATATTAAATTTAATGCTATTCTCCCTAATAATGATAAATTCAATTTTTTCCATTTCTTTAAATCTTTTCTGATTTCCATCCACATTTTATTATAATTGTTTTTGAATAAATCTGAATTGTTTTGATTATCATTACTCCTAAATATCTAACTTTTTTTGATATTTTAATACCCGATTTTTCTGTTAATTCTTTTTCCTGTAGGTATGTCATATTTTTTGTAATTATTGCAGATTTTTCTTTATTGATTTTAAACCCTGCTACCTCTCCAAATTGTTCCATGATTTCTATCAGAGGATTCACACTAACTAGTGGGTTCTCTAAAATTATTACTAAATCGTCGGCATAAGCTTGTGTTTTAAATTCATATTCTTTTATTCTTGTCCCTCTAATCTCCCTGTTGTTCCTTATTTTGTTAAGTAAAATTTCCAAGTATATTATAAAAAATAGTGGAGATAGCGGACAACCTTTGCCTTGTACCTTTAGTAATCCTGAATTGTCTAGTGATGTCTCCATTTATTATAAGACTTGCTTTTTGTTCATCATATATCGCACTTATCCATTCTTTAAATTTTTTACCAAATCCCATTCTGTTGATAACCTCTAACATAAATTCCCAATTGACCTTATCAAAAGCTTTTTCTGCGTCTAGAAAAATTAATGCAACTTCTTTTTGATTACATTTCTGATAGTATTCTATAATGTCTAATATAATCCTAATATTATATCTTAAATACCTTCCTGGTAAGAATCCGTTTTGATCTTCCTGGATCCAATCTGATAAGGTCTTCTTAAGTCTTTCTGCTAATATAAGGGCAAAAATTTTATAATCAATATTCAAAAGAGAAATTGGTCTATAATTCTTTTTATCAGCTTTATCCTTACCTTCTTAGGGATTAGTACAATATTGGATTCTTTCCATGAATTTGGAAATTCACGATATTTAATTGAATTTATAACTTGATATAATAAGGGTATTAATGAATCTTGAAATGTTTTATAATATAATGCCGTGAACCCATCTGGTCCGGGAGCTTTCCCGGGTTTTAATCTCCTAATTGCCTCTCTTATTTCTTGCATTGTAATTGAGTTATCTAATTTGTTTCTTTGAGTTTCTGTTAATTGATTAAATTCAGTCTGTTGCAAGTAATCTAAAATTTTCTTCTCCTGTTCTTGTTGATCATGTCCATATTTGTAAAATTCTGGAGTTCTTTACAAAGATATTCTTTAATTTCTTCTTGTTGGCTATATACCGTCTGACCTTCTCTTATACTTATAATATTACGTTTCTCTTTCTCTTTTTTAACTTTATATGCAGACCACCTCCGGGTTTGTTAGCTTGTTCAAAATGTCTTTGTTTTCACAAATTTCAATTTTTTTTCCATCTCATCTGCTGATAATGCTATTATTTGATTTCTCAAAATTTTAACTTCTTTTTAATTTTTTTATCCAAGGGTTTCATTTTTAATTCATATTCTTTTTCCTGCAGTTTTTTCCCTAACAAATTTTCTTTCTGTTTTTTACATTTACTTAACCAGGCCTGTTTGTTTATAAAAAAACCTCTCATAACAACTTTAACGGTTTCCCACACTATCTGCGGTGATTGCCTTTTGTCCATGTTGTTTTCTATAAGATTTTTTATTTCTTCTTTTGCTTAGAACTATATCTTCATTATGTTAATATATTATCTTTCAATTTCCAACTGAATTTATTTATTCCTAACTGTAATGACATACTTATCGGGCAATGATCGGAAATTGTTCTAGGTAAAATTTCCGTTTTTGTTATATTTTTTATCAATTCTGATGAAACAAAAAACATGTCTATTCTTGACCAACTTTTGTGGTGATCTGAAAAATATGTGTAATCCTTTTCTTCTCCTTTTAATTTCCTCCATACTTCTTCCCTAAGGGAAAGATAATCCAACAAATCAAAAAAAACTTTAGGTAATTTCCCCTGATTGTTTCTATTCCACTCATCATTATCTTTCAAGGATCTATCTAATATAGGATTTATAACCCCATTCCAGTCCCCTAACAGTATCATTTTATTACCCCCTATCTCTAATAATCTTTCCAACAGATTTTTATAAAATTTACTTTTGTTGTTTAGTGGAGCGTACACTGCCACTATTACCAAATTAATATCTCTAATATTTACTTCGACTGCAATAATATGACCTAAATCATCGCTATATATCTTTCTTGCTATATATGTGTTTTTAATATAAATTACCACCCCCTTTTTTTTTCTTATCGTTCAATGATGAAAAACATTGTCCTAACTTTGAATTTTTAATGTAATTTGAATCTTTATTTTTTATGTGAGACTTCTGAATAGCAATTATGTCTAAATTAAGTTTTTCCAAATAGTGAAATATACACTTTCTTTTATAAGGGGAGTTCATGCCTCGAACATTCCAGGATAATATATTAAATCTCATTTTCCTTTTCTTTCTTTCTTCTTCTTCTTCTTTTTTTTTTTTTGTGAACTAACTTTAAATTATATTCTATTCCGTTTCTTCCGTGGTTTCTTCTAGTCCTTCTATTTCAGGATCTTGTAGTAAGTCTGTTTCTTCTTCGACCTCTTCTTCTTCTTCTTCCTCCTCTACTTCCTCCCCTCCTTCTTGAGCAATTCCTGAGGCTTCTTCTTTCTGTAGTTCCACCCTTTCTCTTCTCAATTCTCTCCTTGAATCTTCTTTTACTAAACTTGCTTCAGAAGGTGACATTCTCTCTATCTGACTTGTCAATTCCGATCTATTTAGTTCTTCCTTATTCTTTTTCCAAAATTCTTTTGCTTTCATTATTGAATTCAGCACATATCTTTTTTGCTTCCATATAAATGAGATCCCTTCAATACGCTCCCACGTATATCTTATCCCATGCATTCTCAGCTGTTGTGTTAGGAAGCTGTATTCTCTTCTCTTCTTTAGCATTGCTGGATGAACATCTTTATAGATTTTGATTTCTGACCCTTCCACAACCAATCTTTTCGAGTAACTATTCTGTAGGACCACGTCCTTCACCCTCTCTCTTAAAAAATATACCACGATGTCTTGTGGTATATTTTTCTCTTGCTATATTCTGATTAACACGAAAAACCCTATCTAACTCCAAATCTAGTTGTTCCGGGGTCATTCAATAAATTGAGCCAAGGGTCTAGTTACTCTTTGATATAAGTCTTCTTGCAACAATTCTGGTAAACCTCTTAACTTGATTGATTTACTCCTATTCTTGATGTCCATTGTTAACGTCATTCTTTCCAATTGTTGTGTGCGATCTTCTATTTTTCGTCGCTTGTGTCTCCATCAGTGTTGTCTTTTCCTCCATTTTCTTTGCCTTTTCTTTCACCAATTTTAATTCTTCCGAAATATCATCTAATTTTGTACTAAACGTCTCCAATTCTTTTTTTAAGTCCATTTTTATTTCATTTCTCATATGTTTCATTTCATTTTTCATTTCTTTCATCTCACTTTTAAATGTCAAGGTTAATTTCTTTATTTCTTCTGCTATATCAAGTCCCACCATTTGTGCTGAACTTTGTTGTTCTCCTGTTGTTAGTTTCATCTCCAGTACTTGGGCAGTTTAATCTCTGTAGAGGCTCTTCTCTGTAACAGAGTCTGTATTTGCGTTTGAGCTCCAGCAGCAGCTTTTCTTTTACCTGCTCCCATCATTTTGAATTTTAGTAGTTTAAATTTTCTTTTAAGTCCACTTAGTCTTTTGACTCTTCGTTTATCAATTAGTTATTATCTGTCAGTTAGTAAATGGGTTAACCCTCAGTTATAGTCCAAAAAGCTTTTTTCCCTTTTTTTTTCTTTTCTTTCTTATCTATATATTCTTTCCCTGTTATTTAACTTATTGAACTCAAATTATCAGAACCAATTTTCTTCTAGGCTTCTCTGTTTTTCTTCTCCTCACCCACCCCTCAATTTAATACACACTTAATTAAAAGTTATTCAACAGATCAGCAAATATACATTCAATGAAGGGGGGGGGGAGAGAAAAAACAATCATCCAATACCAATATCACTGTTGTTTTCTCTGAATGTTTCTAAGCCGTTTACCACCTCTAATGAATCAATAAAACAAACAGAAGATTAGTATTGCCAGAAAATATAAACAGTGAAAATATACAGTCTTTAGTATTATTCCACCTCGCTATTACTTTGTGTTGCCCAGATATATTTTCCACCAACTCTTTGCTCTATTTCCCAGCTCCCTTTACCAACATTACCTAGCTTTAATAAATTCAAAATATAATATCCCTCTTTCCCCCTCCTCCTCCTTCTCTTCCCTCCCCTTTAATCAAACTGATTTTTGAATTTACACCAAATAAATTCTTTATAAACAACCTAAATATTTGACCAATAAATGTAAACTACCCCAGGAGAATAGATAAATTCTGTTATAATAATACAACTAAAAATCACTTAAGCTAAATAGTTTGATGTTTTCCTGGACCTCCGGATCTTCTGTTAATGACGGAATTCCACTCTCTCTCTTTCTTTCTTTCTGTCTCCCACTGCTCGTCTTTGGACTCCGTTGAGCGTTAACTTTATGTGGATACCGTGTCTTTCTTCTCTCCTCAATATTCTTATATTCTTCTATCTGTCGACAATTTCCACTCTCACCAGCTGCTTTCTAAATCTTCTTCAGGATTTTAAATACTTTCACTTCCTTCTTTCACTTACTCTCACTTTCTTTCACTTTCTCTCGCCATCTTCCTTCGTCACGCCTCTTCCACTCTCCTTCTTAACAGCCATTAATACTTTAAACAGTCCTCCATTTTCACTGTCCGTTCTGTCCGCTATTTCCACCACTTCTATTTTTAATTTTCCGGGATCCGATTACTATTTGAAGTGCTTAGTATCTTATATTTATTACTTAGTCTTTAAAGATTATCACCGTCCAAAAGAAAGAAGCAAGAAGAGAAAAAAGTTCTTCCCTTTCACGTTAGTGGTGTCACTACAAACTTCTTCTCACCACTTCAATAATTTAAGCCACTTTTAAATGAAAAAAACAAAAAAAAAACAATGTCACTCCGATCCTTCACTACGCTTCGTTCAGTCTATTTAGTCCAGTCTGCAATTTGTCCTGTCCGGTTTCGCTTTATAAAAGTCTTATAAGAGTCAATTCTGGTTAATTAGATTTTGTCAAATCAAGTTAGGTATATACATCTATCGTACAGTCCGACTACAAACGACACTTTCTCAAACTCAAGTTGCTTTCTTCAAAAAACAGATCGCTCACGATCACCGGGGCTTCCCCCACACCCGGGATTCGCCGCTCTACTCCAAATGGAAATCTTATGTTTAATCTTTCCTCAGTAAAAAGAATGTCTGGTCTCACTTACCCAATTGGTATTAATGCTTGTTTTTATAAAAGCTATAATTATTGGTGGTGCCGCGGCTAGCCGGTCACGGCTGCCCAGCGAGGTTATGGCGGCTCTGCGGTCCCCTCTGCCTGGTTCGTCGTCGTCTTTTCTTCCTCCGATCTTCCACTCCAGGCAGGGTCCGGACTCCCCTTCGAGCCTCCTCCGTGTCCCCCTATAACTAGGGGTCAGTTTCCTCCAAAACTCCTATCTTCTCGAGGAAATACCGACCTCACTGTGGCACGGAATCCACCACCCTCGTGGATTCCGTCCGAACGCCGCTGCAGCCTCCACCGGAAGTCCCCTATTATTCCACTTTCAACATCCTATGGAATAGTTGTTTAGTGTGGAAATGGCCAAGCTATTCTGGAGTTTTTGTGATTTCTGTATGCTGGAGGGATTTTTTTTTTTAATTATTTTCCCTGACATAATGAGGATGTCTAATGTAAACATTTTCCTAACCTTTTTTGACACTGTTTTTCAACATACGTTGAAAAGAAAAACTTGATGGGGGGAAATATGATCTAATAATATTTCTAGAACCTTTACGGTGAAACATGCATCTAATTAATCTTAGAAACAACTGATTGTGGAAATGATTGTTCTTTTCTGTAGGATATCTTTTCTGAATATTTGTAACAAAGTCTTTCTCCCTTTCTCTAACAAGAGGGAAAGAAGAAGCAAAGAAAGAAGTAGAGAGCTTTTTAGCAATCCTTGTGCATGAAAACATTGTTCAGTATTTTGGCTGTTGGATTGGGGAAGATATTTTTTCGACACAAGATAGTATAAGTGGATGAGGTAATTTTGCTGCATAATCAGTAGGTTTCTGAGGTGACAGTATTTCATTCTTGATCAGCAAACCCCCTTCTTTATCTCTGCTACTAACATGCTCATGTAGGTGCAGAAAGCTGATGCTTTTTGGCCAGAGAAAGTGTGGCTGCTTGCAGTATCAAGCCTTGGATTGACCGTCTGGGTCACATGCATGATGGTGGACATCTAATATAGAGTGAAATACAGCATAGTAGTGAAAGTAGGAAACTGTGGCAAGGTTGCATCATGGGAAGTAGCATAGGGAGGTGTCCTTTGCATGTCACAGCCATTAGTCATTTGTGTGATTCACCCTAACACTAAGGACCAGCTGGAGAAATCTTTACATTGGGAGGGAGTGCACAATGCCATTGTAGAATATGTCTGATCATGTGTGGTCTGTCAGAAGGTAGGAAAACCCAAATCTCTGCTCCAACCATGTCTCATCATGAGGTTCCATTCCAGTGCATAGTAGTGGACATCTTCAGGCCTTTTCCTCTAGAGAGGAAGCAGAATATACTCACATTTATGGATTTTTCCAGTAGATGGCCTGAAGCTGTAGCCGTGGGTGGGACATCAGCCAAAGTCATAGCACAGTGGCATGATCACAGTTCAAGCTTCCAGAGAGATAAGAGACCAATCTGATGTATTTGAGCATATCTTTAAGGTGTGGATAGAGCACCTTTTCCCAAACAGGAAGTGACTACTTGGAAAAAAGGGCTTGACTGGGCTTAGAAAAGTTGAGCCTCAACCCTAGCAAAATGCCTAAAAGTTTCCCCACAGGCTTTGTGGGGCACTACTAACCATTTTTAGAAGCAATTTGTGATGCCCAGATTTCATGTTGGGGGGTGAAAATGATGGACAGTCCTTCAGGGTCCAAGAGAGCAGTGCAGAAACAGTGAATTTGCTGAATCGTTCCCATTCTTGTTGGATATATGTTATCTGCTCACTCCAAATGAGTCTCCAATTTGCATCCTGCACACACATCTCTTCTTTATCATCATGAATGTGCCAAAAGCATATCTGCAAAGTTCTTTTAAATTGAAAAAATGCATATTTCTTGATTAATGAAAATATAGATTTTTTTTTCCAGAAATTTTAAAGCTATGGCTTATTTTTCTGGGGTTTTTGGAGGTGGTGGTAGTAGAGAAATAGAGATGTCTGAAAACTTGGGAAAAATGGTATTGGCCTGTTTGACAGTTTGTAATTCTGCTTGTATAACATGTATTTTGTTTACCTTGGTTAAGCATAAACTTCTCATGTTCAATATATTAAAAAGCTTATTCAGAGAGTAATTAGAAACTGACGTTATATTTTAATTTTAATTTTTTTTGTTACAAATGGAGCTGCAGCTTATAAGAGAGTAGGTATGAATATCTTCTCTTAAATAGTTTATTGTTCTAAAAAGAAATGTTCATAATTGATTTTTTCCCCAAATTTTCTAATTTTGAGGAAGGAAACAAAGGTTTTAGGAAGATTCTCCCCTCTACAATTCTTCCCTTTCCCCCCAGACTTTCAATTCTCCACAGAAATGAAACTTTTTGCTATCTCAGGGTAAGTTATTATTTTGTGATTAATTTAAATAAATGTTGAAGCACTCATAATAAGGAAAAAATTAGTTAATTTGATGACGAATATAAGATTGTAGAGTGTCAGCTGGGAAATCCTTACTTCATAGCTTACAGAAGCCCCCAGGATGTCTTCCCCCTTACAATATAATACGTGCTGGCTGTTACTGAACTGCCATAAAGATTACTGAGATGTTACCCAAAACGTGGGTTACTCTGGGTTCTACCCGCGATGTCACTGCCTCCCTCAGACAGTGGGGAATATTAGCTCAAAGAGGAGGCCTGCGAGAGGGGAGTAACCTTACGAGATCCTTTACACCTATGTCTCAGGGAATGGGTGCAATTGATGCACAAGCTTTAAACGTGTGAAAGCCCTCCTGGCTAATGCAGCAACCTGGGCCTCCAGGTTCAAAGCTGAATTCAAAATACATCCAAACTGTGAACCTTTGTCTACAGGGAGAGTCTAATCCCATCTAGCACAGGCTGAATCCCTATTTCCTAATCCACTTTCCGACTGACCAGGGATACCTCTTGTCTGGATTGTGTTTCAGATTGTTTGCCCTCATCCCATTCATTACTAATAATAGACAATGGTTTAGGACAGTATCTTAACGTCACTTTTAGTCATTGATACAAGGGTGCTTGATTAATTTACAAAAATACTGCTTTGTGCTAAACTGAACACTTTGGCAGCATCTTAGATTAAGAAATGCCTGCCTTCTGCTGGTCAATTTAGAGCCACAGTCAAAACTCTGTTAGAAATACAACCATCACAAATGTTGCTGAATTCTTGTATAAGTAATTGATGCTAAATATGTCAAGGTGTTGTTCCCAGACTGCATTTTCATAACGAAATTGTGTAGTTCTTTCTTTCTTTCTTTAATACTATAATCTGTCCTTATTTCAAATTTTCAACAGGTCAGGGCGAGCTGGTGTGCACAATTGCCTCTTCATACACATGGACTATTGTGAAAAGGGAACCCTGGCAGATTGGATTTGTCAAGAGGGAGGGAAAGAAAACTATAATGAAGATGTTCTAATAAAATTCCAGCAAATAGTGAATGGAGTGGAGTATATTCATAATAAAAACTACATTCATAGAGACCTCAAGGTATATGGACTAAATAATTACATACTTCATGTTCTCAGTGATAATAGGTAAATATAGGTGGACTGATGCCCACCGGAGCGGGAGAGGCAGAGGGTAGGACACCAAAATAAGGGGCCAGCAGGCTACATCCACACTGCTGTTCCATTACTATACTCTCATACATGCCTGGCTAATGACATTAATTCAATTAAAGACATGCAAAACCACTCTATCCATTTATTCAAACAGACACTCCTCCTCACATTCATCCATAATCCTCATGTGCATGTACATATCAGCATACCCCATCCATCTATATATTGTTTTTTCTCAAAAGAACTTTATGATGTTGGACTTTGTTTTTTGTCAGTATACTTTTCTCAGCTAGCCATGGCTGTTTTCAGAATGTAGACAATAGCAAATGGCCCTCTACAGAATATCTGGAAAGAAGCTACTATATTTGGCTGTTCTTTTTTAGTAGCCAAACCAAAAACTGTTTTTGGCCTCAAGTTGTCTCTGATATCCTGCTATGCCTTCATAGCAAAGTTTCACTGAGAGAGCCCAAAGGGCAGCCTTCCTTATTAGAGTGAAGCTTTTAAGAAATCTGGATGTGCCATTTAAATGCTGGTTCCTCCCTTAATTTATCTTCCCCATCATGCTGATCATTTCACTTTCTTGCACGGTAGGGCTGCTCTGATCAGGAAACATCCCCATCACCAGTTTTTTGATGGAAAGATGCAACATGTGTAAACTGAAATATGTGCTTTTTTTTTTTTTTTGACTCTCCCATCTCTAACACTTGCTTCCTTTTGGGTCCAGGAAGCATTGTTTTCTTTCTAGAGAAAGGGAGACCATTCTCTTCGCCCTGAGATTACTTCTTGCCATCATTGTGGGCATACATACTTCAATAGCTCTTCCACTGCATGACAAGTGGAAGGAGAACTGAAGACAAACATGGGGAGAATGGAATAGAAAGACATACACACACATGCATACACCTGAATTTGGCTTATCTTGGCACACGTTGGTGGGCCATTCAGTAGTGTAAACCAACTGTCCCTTCATATTGTAGTCACTTTCTGGAATGGATCCAGCAAACTTTCTGTTTCACAGGGCCATAAATAAATGTGAGCCTACAGATTAAGGAGTCACTTGGCATTGGGTAAGTGTAGGTATAGGTATCTTTTTAATCAAAGGCTTCTTAGTCTAAGATATTGGGTGCAATAGGGACCTCCCAGTTCTCGAGTTACTCTCCTGAGTGCTTCCAACCAGTGTCATGCAATATTCTCCTCCCACATTTCCTGCTGGGAGAGGGCAAATAGTTGAGCATCCCTGCTTGGGGCTCACTTTGAGCATTTTCTTGTAGTGGCATCTTATTTTCTCCACAGCTTTCCTGTTCCAAAGCATGAAAGGCTATCAACTCTTCATCATTGGTTGCTACTCGTATTTGCAGAATTGTACAATGCTTGACCCGGTGAATAGATTTATTAAAAGTTTGACATTTTTAGGCTTTCAGATGGGAAGCTGGTATGAGGTCCCCTTTGGAATATGAAGTGTAGGATAGAAATAAAAAGGAAAAAAAATAATAAAATAAGCTGAGGGGATGTACATTCTGCAGGATAGCTATACTTTTGAACTGGCCTAGGCAGATTCAGAATAATGTTACTAGTTTGTATGCCTGAATATGGAGTAGTTGTGTTCACTTTGTCTTTTGTGTTTTGCTTCCACAGCCTTTAAATATATTCATATCTAGAGATGATAAAGTAAAAATAGGGGATTTTGGACTGGTAACATCAGAACTCTTAGAACAACGGACACAAGACAGGGGAACAAGACTGTATATGGCCCCTGAACAGGTAATTTTCATGCCTGAGCCACATGCATATGTTGACACTTATTAGAATCATACAGCTGGAAGAGATCACAAGGGCCATTGAATCCAACCCCCTGCCATGCAGGAATACACCATCAAAGCATTTCTAACAGATATTCATCCAGCCTCTGTTTAAAAACCTCAAAAGAAGGAGACTCCACCACACTCAAAGGCAGCATATTCTACTGTCAACCTGCTCTTACTGTGAGGAAGTTCTTCCTGATGTTTAGATGGAATCTTTTTTCCTGTTGTTTGAAGCTATTGCTCTGTGTCCTAGTCTCTGGAGCAGCAGAAAACAAGCTCATGGGAAGCCCATGTGACATCCCTTCAAATATTTAAACGTAGCCATCGTGTCACCTCTTAACCTTCTCTTCTCCAGGCTAAACATACCCAGCTCCTTAAGCTGCTCCTCATAGGGCATGGTTTTTAGGTCTTCTATCATTTTGGTGCACTCCTTTGGACACATTCCATCTTGTCAATATCCTTCCTGAACTGTGGTGCCCAGAATGGACACAGTATTCCAGGTGCAGTCTGACCAGAGCAGAATAGAATGGTACTATCACTTCCCTTGACCTAGACACTATATTCTTGTTGATGCAGCCCAGAATCACATTGGCTTTCTTAGCTGCCACATCACACTGCTGACTTCATGTTCAGCTTGTGGCCTGTTAAGACTCCTAGATCCCTTTCACATGATCTGTGGTCAAGCCAGGTGTCACTCATTCTGTATCTGTGCATTTCATTTTTTTTCTGCCCAGTACCTTATACTTCTCCCTGTTGAAATTCATTTTGTTACTTTTGGCCTAGTACTCTAATCTGTTAAGGTCATTTTGAGTTCTGATCCTGCCCTTTGGTGTGTTAGCTACCCCTCCTAATTTGTTGTCATCTGCAAATTTGAAGGAAAAAATGCCCTCTTATCAAATCATTGATAAAGATGTTGAATAACACTGAAACCAGGAAGAACCCTGTGACACCCCACTAGTCACTTCTCTCCAGGATGAACAGGAGCCATTAGTGAGCACCCTTTGGGTTTGGTTGGTCAACCAGTTACAAATCCATCTAACAGTAGCATTATCTAGCCCAGGTTTTACTGGCTTGTTTTCCAGAATGTCATGAGGGACCTTATCAAAGGCCTTACCGAAATCAAGATATGCTTTATCCACAGCATTCTCTTGTAACCTAGTCTGGCATTACTTGTTTTTCAGAAACCTATGTCAACTTTTGGTGATCCCTAGTGCTTACAGATTCTCTGTTTAATCTGCTCTGGAATCTTTCCTGATATTGCTGTCAGGCTGACTGTGTATTAATTGTTTGGATCTTCTTTTTTTCCCTTGTTGATGATGGGGACAATATTTGCCCTCCTCCAGTCTGCTGGGACTTGTCCCTGTGATAGTGTCTGCTTTTTCTCCTCACAGACTGGTGTGGCAGCCCACCCTGGTTTGCTAAAGCATGCCACTTTATATAGCTCTGGCCTTCCCTTTAAAACACCACCTTTGTATCAAAAGGGTACAGCCTTTCAGTTGTTATTTAGGATGATTTACTGATCTATGTTAGCATGTTTCTGTTTGCTTAGAACTACTGAGAAGTATTCAGCCAAGTCAGAATTTATAAAAATACTCTATAATCCTTATTAAAATGACAAACAGAATAAAGTATTTGTTTCATACGTATGTCCAAGCTTAAACAGATCTTGAGAATGACTTATGTGAGAATGATTTTCTTATATCTTTATATCAACATAAAGGCACTGGTCTCTGTCATACACAGCCCTCTGGCTACCCGTTTGCCAAAGGCTTTTTCCCATGTTTAGGTCACTCTCTGACCAGATTCAAAAGTGGGTTGATTTTTCTTCTGCCCCTTCTCTTTTGGCTTTCTCTGAGAAAACACACCCCTCTAATTCAACACTCCTTGATCAAATGAAAACTTCTCTGGCTGAAAGAATCACCCTTAGCCTTTTCCCCCTGAAGTTTGACTACCAGACCAATTCAGTGTGCCTGCTATTTATACATTTTTCCTCACAAGCCTCCAACCCCTCCCTCACATTAATGAGCTGGGTTTCTCTCTGGAGTGCAGTGGCCATTCTGATTGCGTAGCAACCTGTGCTGGGTGGCTTCTACCATTCAGAATATCTACTCCTCTGGGTTCTTGAAGAATTCTCAAATATTGCCAATGGTTCTGAGATTACTTTTGCCAGTTTTTTTTTAATACCCTTGGATATAATTCATCTGGCTCTGGAGACTTGAATTCATTTAGAGTAGCCGCTATTCCTATACCATCTCCTTACCTACAGTATTCCACATTTCCTCTAGCACACCATCTGCTCCGTTTTCTCCAAGTACAGCATTCTTTTGAGAGAAGACCAAGGCAAAGAAAATGTTGAGTAGTTCTGCCTTTTCTTTGTCCCCATTAGCATTTCACCATCTCCTCCATGCAGTGGCCCTACCATTTCCTTCTTTTTCCCTTTGCTTTGGACATAATCAAAGAAGCCCTCCTTACTGTTTTTAACCTCTCTATTAGCCTGAACTTGTTCTGCACTTTAGCTTTTCTGATGTTCTACCTACACTTGCTGGCTATTGGTTTGAATTCCTCTTTGGTGATTTCCCCCTTTTTCATTTCCTGTACATGTCCCTTTTAAATCTTACTCTGTTGAAAGTTTTTTAGACATCCACCCATTCTTTAGACCACTCCCATTTTTCTTCCTCATTGGAATTGTTTGAAATTGTGCTTTCAGTGTCTCACTTTTAAGAAACTCCCAACCTTCATGAACTTTCTTGGGTCCACTTTGCAATGCATTGTGGTTTGGAGTCAGGATCTCTAAATAACACATACACACAACTATTGGTTAGATTGTGACCCATGATGTTCTCAGGATGATCCTTCTGGGGACAATTTTATTTGTTTTTCTTAATCATTTAACTTTTTTCCTCAAAGGGTCTTAGTACTATATGATTTTTGCCTCCCTCCATATTCTGTTACCACAACCATGCTGTGCAATACATCATGGTGAAAGAAAACATGATTGGCCTAGGGTCACTCAAGGAGCATAATAGCTGAATAGGGATTTGTTTGAGAAAGAACCACTTCCATTCATGGTATAATTAGATTTGTAGATAAAAATGGCAAAATGCATTTTGAAGTTGGTAAGGCCTATAAGCTCTACAAATGTTATATTTTTAAAAATTGGAAAAGAAAAAAGAGGGTATTCTTAAAATGTAAGACAGTAGACCTAATGGGTTTTTGTTGCATTATCCACAGGTGTGGAGTATTTATGGAAAGGAAGTAGATGTCTTTTCACTTGGATTAATTTTGTTTGAAATGCTTTCCAGATTTCAAACTGTACATGAGAAGACTACGGTAATTAATCATTTGCATGCATGTCTTTCTTACCCCCAAATGCATAGGAAATAAGTTTCCAGAAGTGAAGGCCCTACACATTTGAGATGAATGTAAGAGGCATAATGAAGTGGCTTTTTAACGTGCATGTTTACTGATGAATATGTTCTAAGGAACTTGACTGAAAAGAGCTCTTGGAGCCATGTCTTCCATACTAGGTACTAATATCAGCAGAGGTCCTGAGAGAGGACCTCTGGTGATGATGATCTGTTCTGTTCATTTGTTCTGTTCATCAGCTGACAGAGCACATGGGAAAATGTATGCTCTAGATCAGAGCTGGGCAATTGTGATGGCTCTGAGGACCAGTTTTCTGTCCTGGGATGTTTTAGGGACTGTGCTGATGGTCAAAGTGCCCCCCCTCAAAAAAAGTGTTGAGAAGTCCACTTCTGGTTTTGAAAATTGTTATTTATTTATTTCTGTTAAGTAGTGCATAGGGAGAGACTGTCATGCAAGGTCCTGACAGATTACACAATTATAGATTACATAACCTATAGATTACAGATTACATAGATTACACTATTAATTGTCAGGATTCTACCCTATGGGATTCTAGGACTTGTAGTTTAGGAATGGATATTTAGAATTCTTAGCCAGAGAACTCTAGTGTCTCACCAGACTACAAACCCTAGTGTTCGACAGCAGCATTATAGTGGTATAATTGTACAGTATGCATTTCCAATTGAAATGCTTCTTTCTGGAGACTTCTAAAAGAAGGAATCCATGGTGGGGAGGCTGTCAGAAAAAGGCAGTCTGGAGAGTCAAGGGACACAAAAGCAGCCTTGGATCTACTTTGTCCACCACTGCTCTAGACAACGGGATTAGTCCATCTCAGTTCCATGCTTCAGAGAGTAGAGCAACCTGTGATATGAGGTAGATAAATTCCAAAATGGAAAAATGTTCTATTGGCATGGGAACATTGGCATGGGAATGGGGATGTTTAGCCAAGAAGGACTGGAGCTGCAGGAGACCAGTGCCCTCAAGTCCCATCCCACTGAAGGAGCTCAGAAGGAAACCATGGCAGGTGGTTTCAAAAGCCTCTGAGAGATAAGAACCAACAGAGACCCAGCAAGGGTTTCAGGGCTGTTATCGCATAGGGAAAGCATTCACTCACAGAGCTAATGAAATCAATTGTCTTTTAATAAAATATATAATAAAATATAAAATATATTTGTACCCCATTGAATATCTAAAGTTGCTTCATTTTGCATAGCTGCCTTTGTTCCATTTTTTAAATATTTTGAAAACTAGGTGTGAAGATTGGGAGAGAAAAAGATAATAAAACCTAAACCTTTGAACTGTTTATAATAAATGCCATGATATCCAGAGTTTAAAAGGAGTCTCTTTTATCCTCTGTGGAGTTCCCCTGAAGAGTAGTAATTGTTCCATTTCTCTATTGAGGAATTGAGGGGAACTGCATTATACATGCCCTTTGTTGCACTTAGGGACATGGAGAAGGAACATTTTGTTTGAAATTTGAGAAGTTGTGGAAGTTCACAGAATTTTGTTTACCCCAAGATTAGGGGCTTTGAACTTAAATTGTTTCATCAGATATATCATTAAGTGTCACTGCATTTTTCTCCAGGAGATCCTGAATGCTAAAAAAGGCAAACTTCCAGAAGTATTCATTAAGAAGTTTCCAGGAGAGGTATGCTGCAATAAAGGATTTTCATTGGTTATCATATCCATGTCCATTGCATTTAAAAAATAACAATCTTCTCTTTGTTTCTAGGCTTACCTAATTAAGAAACTGCTTTCAGGTGAGCCATCGAAAAGGCCAACAGCACATGGTATTTTGGAACTTCTAAAGAAGAAAGAGCTGTGCAGCCCGCATACATATTAGCAAACATATGTCGAAACACAAAGGCAGTGTTTTGGTCCAGAGGTGGTTGTTGCTGATTTGTGAAATGTTACATGGATCAAAGTTTGATGTGCCTGTGCACAATTACGTGGGCTGTTTAAGTCTGGATTCCCCCTTTCTGTATGCCCAACAGTAGCCTTTGAGATTATCTAGGGATTTTTCCATTCGAGATATGCATTACCCAGAAACTTTGGTTCAGGGCACAATGCAGTGTTTCAGAAAGTGACCCACTTCAGCTGGGATGGATTTGGAGGAGGTTTGCTTTGATTGTGTCCCTGAACAAGCTGAGTAGCAGAAATCTGAAGGTCTGTAGCTCCCATGGACTGTGATCGGAAATTTAATAAGTAGTTTAACCTGAAAGTAGTTTAAACTCTTTTCTGCTTGTCAGATTGAAGTTAGGAGGAGCACTAGCCCCCCCCCAGTGGTTATGTATGCCAGATTGCAGGCAAATATGTGCAGGGGTCTTTGTGTCCTACAATCATAGAGTTGGAATAGACCACAGGGGCCTTCAAGTCCAACACCCTGCTATGCAGGAACACACATCAAAGCATTCCCAACAGATGGCCATCCAGCCTCTGCTTAAAAACCTCCAAAGAAGGAGACTCCACCACACTCCAAGGCAGCATATTCCACTTCTGGACAGCTCTGACTGTCAGGAAGTCCTTTCAAAGCCTACATGAAACTTCATCTGGAATCGGGTTGGATTTTGGTAGATTTCACTAGGATGTTTGCATACCCTTGGGAAGCAGCAGAACCAATTCAAAGGGGCATGGTTGGGTTCTGACTTTGGTATTCCTCTGGATTCAAACTATACTCTATGTCTCAGAGAGGAGAAACTTCTGTGTTATCAGTGGCTTAAATAAGCGGCAATCTCAGTGATGCCTTCCACCCATGGGATTTTCTTGCCTTGGAAATCGCTCTGAACCTTGTAATGGGTCATCAAGACCATTTTGTTGGACTTGCTTATTAGACAGTAATCAAGGGAAACCTAAAGCTGTAGCTTAGGGGCAGAGTTAAAAATACCATTTTTATACTGGTTTCTAATGCTGCTATATTTAGTTAGTTTAAAAGGTCACATAAATAAATTGCAATGATCTCAAAATTATGCTAGATAGGACATAGTGGAAGAGGTCTTTAGTGGGGTTTGGAAAATTAACTGGACTATTAGTAGTCCCTACATGCCAGAATAACTGTTTTCAAGATAATTAGAGGAGGGTGGCAAACCTCATATTTGTAACTCAAAAATCATATTACTATGGGGGAAATGTAGTTGAAATGCATGCTGTTGAAAAAAAAATACTAAGAGGTGCTTGTACTACTAGAAGTTCCTTAGAAGTTTTTTTTTTAAAAAAATCCTTTCAATGTTTCGCTAAGTGAAAAATGAGCATTAGATAGTGTTCTTAACAGAACCTTTTTGAGAAATTAAGTGTTCTGTGCCTAAGAAAGGGGCAGTTAACTTTGCACAGGACAGGGGTAGCCTGGATCTCCAGGGAAGTTACTTTCGTGTTGCTAATGGAGTTGAAATTTTATTACCTATCTTTTATTGCCTTTTGTTCCTGGTATCCACATGGCCAAAAGGGGAGCAGCTCTGCCTGCATTGCTATCCCTGTCTAGACCAATTTAAGAGAACAGAAATAACATCTGAAACAAAACGTGGGACAGTGGCTTTAACATCACTTTTCTAATTTGTTGCCTGTATGATTTTTAACATCTTTGCCTGATGAAAAAGTCAGTGAAGTTTAACTTGTATGATGTATTTGGTGCATTTTGGTTGAGCAGTAAAGGTATTACTCCTATATCAATTTTGTTGTATTTTGCTGCATGGCTAGCATAGCTACCTCTGGATATATTTCTTGCACGTGGACTGTGAGTTGTGTACCCCTTTACAGAAATGACATCCCCATACTAAAGCCAAGGTGGCTATAAGATAATGTGTATGAGGCTGTATACATCAAACAGAGATAGTGTGAGTGCTGAATATAGGATCCCAGGAGCATTTTCATATATCCACTCTTCCTGCCTCAATTGATCATCTGAAACTATCCACTATTGGTTACCATTGTATTGTTGATGCTTTAGTTCAGTAAATATTTCACATGCTAAATTTGAAAGCGCATCATAGCTAGATTGAAATTAAATTGTCAGTGTGACCATACCTGCTATTAAGAATTTCATCCTCAGAGTAACAAAGGAATGTTGTACAGATCAGAACTCAAGATCATGTATGTTCTTCAGAACATATGATCATACTGTTCCAATTCCCATTAAACATAATCAAGTTGTCACTGTATGTATCAGGAATTTAACAAATTTCCCCGAAGAGCTGGAGCAGTTAACAGTGTAATTGTAATGACTAAAGGAAAATTTGTATGCTTGCCCATCTAGGAGTATCAGTTGGCAAGCAGGGATCAATTTAACAGTTGGTTATACCTTCATGATGAAAGACCCATTAAACATATCTACTTAAAAGAATCTTTGATGGATAAAGTAGACAGAATAATTATTTCATATGTGGTGGTGGGAATATTGACAGAATTCAGTCTGAAATAACTTCTTGCATTATCATGATGATAGATAGGTCCAAGTGGAGCAAAAAAACAGAGGTTGCCATCTCAGTATAAGAAAAATTCCAAAATTTTCTTAAAGGTTTTATAGACCAAACAAGAACCAGAACAGTGTGCTAACTTTTGAGATCTCCATGTTTCTTCATTAGACAAGGCGCTACAAAAAGCACGTGAGGAAAGGGGGATAGGGCTTACTTGCCTCTTGTACACATAATACCACATGCTAGCCACTTGGGTGAACATTCAGTGTGGGTTCCTAGCAAGATCTAATCTATGATGGGAAATTTCTGTGAAAGAATTTTAATATGTTAATCTCTTAAATAACTTTTTACTAAAATTTGGCATTTTCCTCACTTTCTTGAAATCACTGTTCATGTTCTGTTTATACATAACTGATATATAAACATAACTTAATTGCTTTTATCACTCCAAAAAATTGAATAGGTGAAAGAAACTGTATACTAACAAGGTATTTACTCTTTGATGGTGTTTCCATGCCTGCTGAAAGCACTGGTCTTTTACTTGAACCGCAGCCTCTTTGGTGTTCTCTCAATATACAATAATCAATACAATCTGAGAGAAAGTCCACTGTCTAGAAAGATACAGTGTTTTCAATTATGTAAATAAAGGAAGAAAAAAAAAAGTAGATACCATGGGTTTTCCTCCTTAATGTGTATTAACATTGGGCACTACCCTTCTGCTTCCATGATTATAACCACTCATTTTTATTCCTGATAGTTTGATGCACAATCTAGCTAAACCTGAAATAGAGCCATTGTTTTGTACTGCATGAAGCTTGTAAAGTGTGCTGAGTTGTCCCAATTAATTACTGGCTTGGGTCAAGTGATATTACAGCTGAGTGCTGATTTGGGATTTATGCTGCAAAATATATGTTTCAGTGTACTCTAGTTGAGAGTGGCAGAGACCAAAGTCTAGTTCAAGGAAGTTATGTCAGTTGTCCAAAATTCTTCCTTTCTGTAGTTTAATAATGCATTTTCAAATAGGCTGCTTATATACTAGGAGGCTGTCATTTTACCTTATTTCACAAAACTGTTTGTATCTAATGAACCAACTCACAAGAGGATCAGGGTTTTGCAGCATAAAATGGTTGGCGTAAACTGCACAGACATGGTTTAGGTTTTGGCTCCTGCTTGAGCAGAGCTACTACATTTTAAAAGGACTCTTCAGTGCATAATTATGCATTTATAAGTGTCAGCCACTTCATCTGTATTTGAAAAACTGGATGTTAATTTACCAGGCAAAATGCATGTATAAAATGCAAATGTATTCAAACTACTCATGTGTATATAAAACAACTAGGCACTAAACAATTAAATATTTGAGAAAAACACTTTCAAGTCATCAGTGAAATCTTTAAATCATTTAAAATCATTGCTGTAACATACCCAAAGTATCAAGAATGGTCAGTTTGGTCAGTAGCAAAATGCTCCATCAGTATGTTTATTCTGAAGAAAGGTCTAATGAGTTCAGTAGGATTTACTCCCAGATTTCAGCACAGATGTCCCATTAATTGTTATTTACGACCTCTCAAGCTCCACTGTCCTTTTTTCAGTAGGACCATTACACTCTTGCCATAATGAACAAACAGGGAAGAATGTAGGTACACAGCTTCAAATGAGGCAGAATGGCCAAGTCCTCTCAGCTGCTTCTTTTTTTTGTGTGTGTTTTTTTATTTTGAAAGAACACATCACTTGCACATGTAACAGTTAACTGATTGCACAACTCCTGTTCATGACTCTCATATTCTGTAGAAGCAGGGACAACTCACTTTATATTCGTACTTCCAAATGATCAGGAATTCAGCAAACTCCAGTTTTAAATAAATAAAACAACTCAAAAGATGTTGGGAAATAAAAAGACGCAGTCTTCTAAATTAGTCCACAGTCTCTGGAACCCAGATCCCCACATAGATGTTAAACAGGCTTTTTGATGCTGCTTTGCTTCTTCAGAATGTTATTCATGATCTGCAAAAGTGTCTCCAGGGCAGTTTGAAGATAGATCTTCTTGATCTGTAAATTAGAAAAAGTGCCAGAATAGATAGGTTACATTGATATTAAGGAGAATGAGCATTGTAAAGTAAAAAGGATGACAAGTCCAAACAAACCAGTAAAGGAAATAGAACAATTTGCTGAATTTCAGACACATTCCTTTTTCCATTTAAGTTCCAGGAACCAAGAGGAGGAGCTTCCACTTATTACGGTGAGCATCCTTGCATGCAGCAAGAATAAAATCAAGAACTTCAAGGGTAATATTTGAAGTCTTTTTGTAAGCAATTTAAATAGAAAGCAAGCAAATGAGCAAAAGCAGTTAAGACATTGATGACTTCCTTTAAGAAAGGTTGATTTGAAGATGAAATTGGAACAAGAGGAACAGGATCTGGCTTTTATGGCCCATTGTGAGCCAACTTAGTGCTGAATTGGAGAGGGCAATTACACAACAAACTTTATGTCCTGAAAGCTCTAGGTTATTAACCATTGCATCTGTCCTAGTTATCAAATGATAACTGTAACTACATAACAATCCAGGCAGAAGAAGCTAGATTAATTTTAGAAGATTTACATCAACAGAACTGAGAAATATAATTGAGTGATTACTACATCAGAATTTATTGTATTTAAAATGAAAAAGAGATTTATCCTTACCTTCATAGGCTGTACCACACCAGATGCAATAGAAATATTCTTTCCTTAGATATTCTGTCAAAATTTGTAACTTTTCTGGTTCCTGTTTTTGTTTTGTTTTTAAAAAGAAAAACAGAATTACTGTACATACTAATATAAAACCTTCACTTAAGCAAGTTAAGCAATCTGAGCAAGATGCATATGGCCTTAGATTTGGAAATGGGAATGTAAGCCAGAGTCCTGTTAGACCTTTACGCTGGAATAAATGCTGCTACACAAGTGACTGCATTTTCTTGGATCTTGCATGCTCTCTTAAGTCAACCTAAACTGTTTTACAAACAACTGCATTGTCCTGAAGGTTCCGTAAGTGTGGTGGTTCTTACTGGTGAGTGAAGAGTTGAATTGACTCTTGCATAGTTGGTATGTGTATGACCATACTGCTGTTTGTGCAATCTAGCTACATCAGTGTAACATTATACTACGTAAGTGATGAACAGGATCTCAGTCATTTAATGTGTGTGATCCAGGCCATCAATGAGGCTTCTTACTGGAAGAAAGAGGGAAGTATTTTTGTTAATTCCCCTTTCCATTTGCAGTACTCCAAGGGATGCTCCAGGTTGCTTTCCCAGCTTCCTCCAGCAGGAAACTCCACTGGACTTTGGTTCCTTCTGCTTTTGGAAGGGCAACTCTATGTCTAATCCTGTGGAAATTTTTTAAAAAAAATCTACAGCTTGAAAGATCTGCTTAACAATGAGATTTTAAAACAGGTCACACCGTACAGCACCCCATATCATCAACTACCACTACTAACTGAATAGAACATCTTCTAGTTTAGTCTTGGTGTGTTTTGCAACTTGTCCATGAATTAACTGCCTGGTTTCTTGGTTCTGTCACCTTTCTATCTTTTAACTAGCACTAAATGATCTGTGCACACTTGTGGCTTCTCAGTCTTCACTGGGGAAAGCTTTTAATTCATTACTGAAGGGATGCAAAACTTTTTGAAGAAAAGAGGGCCATGTGCCTTCCAACCTTTCTACAGACTGGATGATGGTGGATGAGGTCATGCCCCCAACATCATTTGGGTCTCCAGCTGAACTGCTAGCTGAAGGCTCAGTCAAGGACCTTCTCTGGCTAGCACTTCAGTACAAGATGTGGCTCTACTCTGCTTTTGTCTTCCCTGTGGGTGGAAGGTGGAAGAGGTGTGAAGAGCAACAAGTACTTTAGGAACTGACTGTCCTACTCACATGTCTTAGTTGGTACTTCAGATTAGCTACTCAATGACAGCTGGTTTCCTCTTTTGCCTTTCTTGTGTGGAGAAAGGGAGGAGCAAAGTGACTATTTAGATGTTGGCTCTCAGAGCTTTCTGAAAGCAGACCTCAGGATGTTAGGATCAGCCGTGGGCAACTTATGGCTCTGCGGGCGTTACTGGACCAAAACTCCCATAATTTCTCACCACTGGCTAGTCCAACTAAGGATGAAGGGAGCTGCAATCCAATAACATCTGGGGAGCTGCTTTGCCCACTGCTGTGCTACATTAGTAGCATTTACATGTTAAAAGGGCCCAGAGGAATGCAGCACACAATTGGTGAGTAGCCGTGTTGCTGGAAGGTCATATGGCACTAAACAACTCAAAATCTGATGGAGGAAACAGCAAGAATCCCCAGCACACTAGTTAAAATACTGGGGGTGAGGGTGGGAATTACCTCCTGGCTTAAATATTAAAGTGTTAAGTGAAATCAGAATAATTTACTTAAGCTTTCCAACAGGATATATGTTACTGAGATACAATCACGTGCAACCAAATGTATTTTCACTCACCACTTTGATTTCAAGTGCCTAACCAATGTTAACAGTTACTTTCTCCAGAGGATGTTGCATGACTATCAAAAGTGGTTACATGAATCCAAAGTCAAACCAAACGTCAGTCAGAACAATTCCAAAGGACAGCAATTTTTGAAAACAAAGCAAAAAGGAAAGGCAAGACCCACCAAAGAGAGATGAAGATGCAACTTCCCAGCTACTTTCTGTCATTTCATGAGCAGCCCTTATTCATTAATCTGGAACAGAGCTGTATATGTCATGTGACAAAATACTGGCTAACAGGGAAACAGTTAATGGGCCTTCAAAATCTAACAGAAGTGTCAGAGACAGTATTTTATGCAGCATTTTTTTAAAACTTTGTTATCTCTGAGATTCTCTCTACATTTCCTTGGTTTATTCCTAGATAGCAAAAAGATACTATCAAGGCACAAAAATCTAGTAAAAAGCAACCACTATTTTATCACAAGGATGCCCAGTTAATCAAATCCTGCTTTTCTGTTTCCCTCCTCACTGGTAAGAACAAACACCTCCTGCATCACATTCAAGATGATGATGATAACAACAACAACAACAACAACAATAATAATAATAATAATAATAATAATAATATTCATTTCTATCCCGCCTCTCCCCATGGATCGAGATGCCTGAATAATGGAGGCTGAGAGAGGGTGGATGGAGGTGCAAGGAAAGTGTACTGTTCTGCCAAACCTGTATTGTCATTAAACAGAACAGGACTACTAAAAAAATATAAAGGCCTTCTAAAGTGTGACTGACTCAGGAAAAAGAAAAAGGGCTCAAATACTTTGAGGAAACTGTCATGCACAGCCACCTAGAGAAGCTAGAAGAACTGATGGGGATGTTTGCTCAAGTAGAGAAAAATGGAGAAAATCAAGGCCTGAAAACAACTGTCACTGCTTAATCTATCATCCTACCATCTTAATGACAGTGCTCCCAGTATCCAGAAGCTTAGAGGACCTAGGCTTTACCACAGAATTCACCTGGAGATAATCTCTCTACACTGGTAAAGGCAAAACTGATTTGCAGTCAACATCCTCACATCCGCTGCTTACTTTGTGACATACATTCAATTAATGACAGCAACTATTTTCTGATTTTTAAAAAATGTCTTATACTGAAGATAGTAGTCATCTTTTTTTTTAAGCAGGGGTCCCACACACCCACTGCTTATTTTACAGTAAAAATTTAGCAGTGAATCAGCAGCACAGCAACATGGCTACATCTGATGTTGGACTCCAGGCCCATTGAAATTACCACCTCTGTTTACAGTTACACCCAAAGTGGGCCATAGTGTCACCAGATGCAATGACAAGTTGAGTGTAGTGTTGTAAAACTGAATTTATAGGTGACATCAAGGACACAGATTTCAAAGGGGAGGAACTTTACCTTGCAGAAAAGTGCAAAATCAAAATACTATTATTTTCAGTAGTCTCTATTACTACATCACAAAATGCTTCCCTTGCAGTTTCCTTGTTCTGTGAATGCCATTTAGAGAAAGCACTACAAACATAGACCATAAATAGATATTTGATGCACTATCTATTTAGCCCAATTGCTCTAACAGTAATAGAAAAAAGAAAATATATGCCCAAGAATAGTTCTTAAGTTTTTTTGCCACAGAAAGCCACAATAAATAATACATACAATACCTTCATGGGATCTACCACCCATGAAACTTCCTTAGTAAACAGGAAGAATAGTGCACAGCCTGGAAATAAGCAGAACAGAAGGAACAGAGAGGGAAAGGATCTGAGGAGGAGTACAACCAAAAATGGAACACCAAGTTGGATGCTATTCTGATGTAAAGCTTAGAAAAGTTACATTTTTGGGACTACAATCCCAGAATTCTCCAGCCAGAAGAGCTCTGATGTGGACCCAGGGCTGGTGGTGGAAGGGTGCTTGTTTCAGACGATAACAGTAAACAATGTGAGAGACCACCTTAACACAAGAGATCCAAGCACACACTGGATGGAAGGTGAAAAGGGCCAAGGCAGAAAGGGCACAGTACTATTTGGCATTACAGATTCATTATGTTTACCCATGTGTCATCTGGTTTAGTGATTGTTGTGGATCACTACCAAGTGGAACTATCAGCCAGCCATCTTCATAACCAGAGTTGCTTAAAACAGCACTGGGAGAAAGACTTACATTGTGTTCTTCTTCTTCTTCTTCCTCCTCCTCCTCATCTTCCTCCACATCTTCTTTTTCATCTTTTGATTTTATCCAGTACCAAATCTCTTTGGGGAGTTCAAGGCCCTTAAAGATGAAAATACAGAAAGAACTGACATTCTGTCTTGGCTGTTGCTTAGCAATTTGGTAACAGAAAAAATATGTTCATTTCATTTAACATTTTGAATACACTAAAATTGTAAAATAGTACTGCCTAAATAGCCTAAATGGACCAGTTCCCATCTGATCTTGGAAGGTAAGCAGGGTTAGTACTTGGGTAAAAGAATGTGAACAAATACTAGGTGCTGCAGGCTACATTTCTGAGGAAGGAACTGGCAAAACCACCTCTGAGTACTCCTTGTCTGAGAAAGCCCTGTGTAATTGCGATCACCATAAGTTGACAGGCAACTTAAAGTTGTGCATACACATATGTGCGTGCACACACAGACACACAAAATAGCAAAATACTGTCTAGAAAAATCAGCACCATGTCCACATTGCATATAGTTCTTAAGCAATAACATAATCTTATGAACTGCCACCTGCTTACTTATCAATGGCTCCAGAAGGCCTGTCAGGGCAGTGCTTGAGACCTGAATTTTTTTTCTTTCAGCCTATTGATTTGCCATAACTGGCTTACAATGATGCATGAGACCAGATAGACTAAATATAATTTGTTGCAGTTTGTTAGCTTTTGCAGACTTGCTTCCAAGGCTGCAATACAACGCTACAAGGCACGGTACCCATATGGAGTTCCAGGGCATCAAACACACAAAAACATTAAAAAAAAAAAGGATGTAAATGTCCAGTCTTCTTATTTCCTACAGCAAGCAAAGCAAGCAATCTTTTTTTTTTTTTTTTTTGGATACACTTCTAGGGCCTTTTCACACTGCACTGTCATAGTGCTATTAGTCCACTTTCAACTCCTATGGAAATCTGGGGTTTGTAGAACCAAGGCCAAAGTGCTCTCTGGCTGAGAATTCTAAATGCCCCTCCCTAAACTGCAAACCATAGGGTGTTGAATGTGGAATAATAGCACTATAATAGTGTAGTGCGAAAAGGCCTCAAAAGAATGAGTATTATTTTAAATTATATTGAAAACTGCAGCTTCTCTGTGCAAAACAGTGCAGAAAATCAAGTTCTGCAAAGAAGATAATCAATCTTGCGCAAACAACTACCACTGCTCTGGCTTCTGAGGGAAAGAATAGCAGCCAGGCATAGCACCATTGTGCCTTGATTCCAGTGGCTAGTGAAAGCCCACCTATCATACTAAGTGCCATTGCTGTGGCCTCTGAGGGAGGGAAGAGCAGCCAGCATCTGCTGGATCTAATCCCTCCCCCTACTGCCCTTCTCTTTTCTTTACGTTTTGTGTCTTTTAAATTGTCAGCCTGAGGGCAGGGACTTGTCTAACAAATTGTAAGTCACTCTGGGAGCCTTTTTGGCTGAAGGGCCAGTTATAAATGCTCTAAATAGAATAAAATAAAAATACACATCTTCATCCAACACTTGTCCTTTTCTGCATACCTTGTACGCTACTGGAAAATGAATGCATACAGTACAGCACAAGCAAGTGAAAGTATCTAAAATTCCAAAGGCATTCACATAGGATTTGTAAACTCTGTGTAAGCTTCCCTTTAGTTTGTAAAAGGAGGAATTTCTAAAGAGGTTTAGGTTTTCTTAGAAAAGTTTTCTGAAGCACTAAATGCTGAGATTCGTCAAGGCCGAGTAATTTTTAAGTATTCTTTTACATCCCTAATTAAAGGTAGTTTTTAATGTAAACTTACTTTTTGCATATCTAACTGTTGACAAGCTTTCTGACTTTTCTCGAGGTCCCGTTTTACTTGCAGTTGCTCTTGCTTTGTCTTCAGTCTCATTCTTTTAATCAAAAGAATAATAATAATAAGCATAATAGAGGAGTATCACTTGTTCAGAATTAGTTGAAAAATAAAATACTTCCCAGGATTGAGACCTATGGGAAATAATATTCTGTTTGCTACAAGGGCTTTAATGCTTTCCCCTGAAAATACCTCCTGTGAGAAGGCTGCAAAGACTCTTGTCATTAGAAGTGTTTGTGTGCAAATAGAAACACTTTGTACTCATGCATGGCAGGGTTATGTGTGTTTGTGTGCAAGATAATTGTCTCTCACATACAATTTTATTCTCTACCAGTACTTAGGAAGTAAAGGATTCTTTGAAGGAGAATCAAATCAAATGTCACTTTGAACAACATAGGAATTGTACTTTAAGATGTTAAGTATAAATTAATCATGTTTATACTTTTTAAGATGGCAAAGCAAAGGGACGTGCACGTTGTCTCTTGCACCATGGTGAAAAGCTTGATTCTGCATGAGGAAACGAGTTTCATGGATATCAAGTCAGAATGGTCCAGTCCTTCTTGTGCATATGCAATGCCATTCCATTCACAGTCAGTGAATATATCACCTTGCTGCATTAAGCAGGTGTGCTCCCTTCAAGGCTTTGGCTGCACAGGCTATGAATAACATGAGTAAGCACAGTCTGTGCATCAAATGCCTGGTTGGGATGCTGAATACAATGAATTAAAGCATGAAAAGGTCTCCATTATGCCTCGATACAGTGGGATACAGTCAGTTCAGAAACTGTAAAAACACTCAGAGTGAGCCTGAAAGAGAAGGCTACAATTCTAATTTATACCTATGTGGTGTCTCTCTATGCATGAAAGCACTGAAGTTACTACTGTTGGGCAGAATATCCATGCACAATATTCTCAAAGCATATTTAACCGGACTTCTCTTAGGAAAACTGTTATAAAAATAATTCCCACTCTGCAAGTCAGCATTATTTGCATTTACAGCTCTAATGTTTAAATGTGCTTTGGGCCCTAGGCTAGAACTTCAGAGTTATGCATGATTTTTCCTTGTTGGATTAGCTACAAAATACTGCTCTAAAGAAGAGACAGACAACCTAACAGCAGACAATGGTTACTTATCATGAGCTGTGATGGCTGGGGCTGATAGGACTTGTAGTCTAAAACATTTGGGGGGCTTTGAGTTGCCTACTTTTGCTTTATTGGTTAATCTACTCTATGGCAAATACATAGAAAGCTTTTTCCATATCAAGTCAGATGTTTGGATTTCAAAGAAACCAGCCTAACTGGAGATGCCAGGAGTTAAACCTGGGACTTTCTGCATGCAAAGTGTGGGCTGAACCACTGCACTGTCACCTTCTCCTAAAAATACAGGTGCTGTATGCAGGTTAAAGAATATGTCAGACTGCATAAATGGAGTCTTGCACATTACTTGAAGAGGTCAGCCGTCTGCTGTTCTGCTTGTTTTTTCATATGCATTTTTCTTCTATAGCTTTCCAGGTTTTCAGCAGCTTTCCGTTTTTTCACTTCTTCATGGCCAAGCCCACTCCTACCTGTTCCAAATTCAAAATACTACTTTAACAAGCTGATCTGTGCCATGTTTGAACTATAAATATTAAAGAAGGTAGAACTGCCACAAACCTGTGGTAATGTTGAGAGGAATGGGCTCAACAATCCCTTTTCCTGCAGAAAATAAAAAGCATTCACAGTTGATGTAAAAATGTACCCATCACATGGTCCACATACTGTCTTACACTGGTTCTCTCTCAACTTTCACACACATCTCTTATCACAAACTTTTTTCTTTCTGATTCACTAAAATGACATTCATTAAGCAGATAACGGATCTGATGGCTTGCCTTCTCTGAAACTTGGTCAAATACTTACAGCTCCTGTGGTTCTTCAACAATCTATCTGGATTTCCAGGCCTCTGTCAGCTCCTCTCAAGAAGGGTATATTGCTTCACACACACACTTTTCAATTTGAAAACATCATTTTTTGTTGATGTGATTCTCAAACAGAAATGGACTGTTCTTCCACCACATCAAGTGACTGCAATAAACTTTTCTAGGTATCAACAGAGCAACAGTTGTTTAATGTCTCATAAACTGGTTCACCGGTCAAATCCATTCCTCCTCCACTGATCAGTCCCTTCTGTAAGACTGCCTGCAGCTTTCCCAGTGTTCTAGCAGCTTCATCATTTTCAAAAAGTGGATTTTGTACAAACACAAGGTGCACACAGACATATTTTTATGTCAGCATGGGTATCCTGCAGCTCTCCTTCTTGGACTGAAACTCCCATGATTCACTCATGTTGTGAGCTAGGGCTAATGAGAGCTGCAGTCCAACAACATCTGGGGAATCACACATTAAGTGATGGAACACCAGATGCTACTACCATATTACATTCACATCTTGAAAACTGCATGTGAGAAACTCACCACTCTTGCCAAGAGGCTGCCCAGTTTTGTAGCCCATCTTCTGAAGCATAGCAAAGCCCTTATTTTCATTTCCCAGGGCAATATTTAAAACAGTCTCACGTTGTTCTTTTTCCTGCTCTTTTATACTTTTCTGCCTACTTTTTTCATTGGCTTCTTTTTGTTTTTCTTCTTTCTTGAAGGTTTCTTTCACATGCCTTGGCAATGGCATTCCTGGCCTGACGTCCTGGCTGAGCAAAAGCATAGCATCAACAGATTATACAGAGTATAAACTACAAATTCCTGACTGAAATAAGTTTTTATACACTTAGTAATAGGATTATTACATTTCTTTTGGTATACTGTTGACAATCTTGGTTTTGATCTATCTTGTGAGCATGAGAGCCAGAGTGGTGTAATGGTTTCAGCACTGGACTATGATTCTGAAGACCAGGATTCAAATCCCAGTTCAGCCATGGAGAACCACTGGGTCACCTAGGGCAAGTTATACTTTCTCAGCTTCGGGGAAAGATAAAAATAAACCCCCTCTGAACAGCTAAATCCTCAAGTCTGGAGCAAGAAGTGTACAATGGCCTTTCATACGATGTGAAGAAAAGGAAATTACACAAGAGAATGAAAAGTATTCAAATAGATGAACAGAGATGGAAAAGTTCAAATATATGAATGGTGATGGACAGCAGGGAAAGTAGAGGAAATGGACAAATCAGCAATGTGCTAAAGGTGCCTAGATATAATAGATGCATGTTTGTGAGATGTGTTTGAGGAGTAAGAATAAGATAGTCCAATCCCAGAGTTATTCTAGAGATATACCAGTCTGAAGAATGCCATATTAGCATGATCTTTTATCAAAGTTTTCTCTGACACCCAGCATATTTACCAGGCAATAATGAGCTTAAGTATAGAAAAATAACTTACTTACTTAATATTAATAAAGGTATCAGACATGTAGTCTTCCTCTTCATCATCCATGTTTAGTATCAATATTCGGCTCCAACTGTTTTGCCTACAAATGATGTTTTGTTAGGTTTTAGAATGAATTGAAACTAAAGCTTTCTCTGAATTTTTAGCTTGAAAAAATTCACAGAATGTTAACTAGCCCATTTCTCACAATAATACCCCATTAAGAACATGTTTTTATTGTAAGTCAGAAAACCTTCTGAACTGGATCTTGGTTTGAGGATTTTCTGATCCTTCAAATCCTCCTCCTAGCAACTTCTACTTTCTCACACCATTCCCAAGTCTCATCAATTTTATACGCAGAAAACCTTCTGCATCAGATTTGATACACAGACATACTCTCCCGAGTTAAAGCCAATATTCATGCATTTGGCAGACTCTAGCCCCCAGAGTGTATTCCATAATAAATTTGTTAATCTTCTAAACACTAGAAAGCTGTTTTTTTTATTCTATTTTGTTACAAGTGTTGATGAGAATGTATTAAACAATCTGTGGATGTTGACTAGGCCACCCTTTGAAAGAAATGAACAGATATAATTTAGAGTTGTAACTCTAAACTGTAACAAATAAAACATTAAAACAATTGCTGAAATTTTATAGCACTTTGGGTATGGGCACAATCATTTTCCATCTTTCACGACAGGGTAAGTTTCAAAGCAGCAAACTGTTAAATCACCTCTGAATAGTGGTGGGAAGGAGGAATATAACTGCACTTATAGGCCATTTCCGCACGAGCCTGTTATAGCGCGACGATTCCACTTTCCACATCCTCTGGAATCCTGGGGTTTGCAGTTTCGGGAGGGGCCGACCGGCCCCTCCCGAAACTGCAAACCCCAGGATTCCAGAGGATGTGGAAAGTGGAATCGTCGCGCTATAACAGGCTCGTGCGGAAATGGTCTTAAAACCTTTCAGGCTACAGATCTGTGCAGATTTCCCTGCTAGTGGGTCCCACTGAAATCAGCATCTTGTTTCCCACAGCTATCAAATGAGATGCCCACAATCTAACTACTCTTCCCCAGCGACTGGCATTCGAAGCCTCTGACCCTGGAGGCGCCATGATCTGTTATTCCACTCACCTGCAACACCTGCCCAGCCGGCTTCCGTACTTAACCCTCTTACCAATGAAGACACCCCTTACTTTCCGCACAGCAGCCCGCTCGCTTCTCCTTCTCCAGTCGGCTGCTCCATCGCGCATGCGTATCTGCTGTCGCGGCCCCCCCCGCTTCCTGGGTTACCAGTGCGCTTGCGCAGCAGCCGGTGCTTCCTCAGCTGGCTCGGGGGAAGGTCGGTTACACATCGTAGACGGGTATGGCGACGTCGGGTTGTTGTTGTCCCTTTCTGTCAAGCGCCGCGATTGCCTGCGGCGGCAGGAACAGTCAGAAAAGGTCGGTCTGTGAGATGCGGGGCCTGTTTTCTACGAGGAAGAGTCCCGGGAGGGGGAGGAGTACGTGGGGAAACGAGCAGGGAGGGACGCTTAGGTGGGTCCCGGTGAGGGAGGGGGAGAGGAGTACAGCTTCTACGGGTGGGGAGCTGGGTCAAGTTTGGGCGGCGAGGGGGCTTCGCGATGGGACCTGCGAAGGAGAAGAGGCGGCGGCTTTGACCATTTCCGCGCTAGCCCGTTACAGCGCTGTTATGGCGCTTCCAACATCCTATGGAATCCTGGGGTTTGCAGCCTGGAGGCCCCTCCCGAAACTGCAGATCCCAGGATTCCATAGGATGTTGGAAGTGGAATAATCGCACTGTAAGAGGCTAGTGCGGAAATGGCCTTTGTGACCGTGTGGGTCTCTGCCCCTTGGCTGCCTTTGCCACTGAGATGGCAGCGCCGTGGGATGGGACGTGGGAAGCTGCCGATGTGGCTGCCTCGAGTCAGCCCGCACGAGCCTCCTAGAGATCCCTTTGTGGGAGTGTGGGGGAGCCATCTGCCCCCTGCCGCTGCGCTGTGGGCCCCCCACGGGGAGGGCTTGGGGCTTCACGGAGTTCAAGGAGACGCCCGTGGTCCCTCTCACTCTCCCCTCACCTGCAGCTCCCTAGATGCCGCGAGACTCCAACTCCCATCAGCCCCAGCTAGCACTGCCGATTGTCAGCGTTGGTGGGAGTTGTAGTCCGGCAATCTGGACCCACTGCTGAGGAAAACCCAGGAAAAGAAGGGCAAAGGCAGGTGCAGAATGGAATATTCCGAAAAGAAAAATAATCCCCACAGGCGACTTAAATAGCGTTAAAGCAGACAGTGAAGACGTTGAAAGGGTTCAAGATTTTCCATACCGTGGCTCATTCATTAATCACAGAGACTGCAGTCAGGATATGGAACGAAGCCTAGGACTTGGAAGGGAAGCTGTGAATGAACTAGCCAGTGGTTCCCAAACGTTGGTTCTCCTGGTGTTTTGGACTTCAACTCCCAGAAGCTCTGGCCAACTTGGCCAACAATGAGGAATTCTGGGAGCTGAAGTCCAAAACACCTACAGGACCAAAGTTTGGGAACCACTGAACTAGACAATGTCCTGAGGTGTAAAGATTTGTCATTAAATACCACAGTCAGGATTGTCCGTTCTGTTGTATTTCCAATTTCTATGTGTGGTTGTGAACGCTTGACAGCGAAGAGGGCTAATAGGAAGAGAATTCATTTGAGATGTGTTGCTGGAAGAGAGTTCTGTGATACGCTGGACTGCCGAAAGGTTAAATAGATGGACCTAGAGCAGAATCAGGCCTGAGCTCTCCCTGGAAGTCAAGATGACTAAACTGAGACTGTCATACTTTGGACATATCATGAGAAGACATGACTCACCAGAAAATACAAAAAGGCTTGGCAGGGTGGAATGCAGTAGGAAAAGAGGAAGGCTACATTGGAGATGGATAGACTTGGTCAGGGAAGTCTGAGTTTGCAACCCTGAGCAGGGCAGTGGATGGTTCCAGTTCCTGTTTTGATGCTGTGTCACCGCTATGCATAAAATAAATCAAGGATAATGGAGGAATATAACTGTACTCAGAAGCTGTAATTGTTGCCATAATTTCTTTTTTTTTATAATATCATTTTATTAAAGTTTCACAATTAAAACAACCCATTTATTATTGCTATTTCACATGAATTATTTCTTGAATCTTCCAAACTGATCTAGACTTTGTTTCCAAAATCTCTTAACATTGTTATATCATTGTACTGTATTTTTCAGCCATTTTACACGTTAGTACATAGCATTTCCATTACCATATTCCTGCTTCATGATATCTACCGTAATCATCACAATGAAAGTTTTCCACATATTACCATGAATTAAAGACTTCTATCAACGGTCACCCAGCAATCACCTACAATTTGCCATTCTTTCTGAATTTCATCATCTGATTTCCCTTTCAATCTTTGAGAGACTATGTCAGCGTTTTTATTTTCAATAAAGGTTCCCCATCATTGTTCTATTGTAGGTATTTGCTGTGTTTTCCATACCTTAGCGTATTCAATACGTGCAGTTGTTATCATATATAATAATATTCTCCAATATTTCTTTATATTCATAGCGTCTACTAAATCTGTCATATTTAACAAATACAATTCAGGAGTCATAGGAAATTGTAGCTTCATTAAATTGTTGCCATAATTTCTAAGCCTATATTTTTATGGCTGTGTTATGGTTTTGTATTGGTGTTATATTTGCACAAAATTGTTCCAAATAATCTGGATTACATTGTGTTACCACCATATGGCTTATGTGGCGCACATCTTCTCTTGTCACCTTTTTCATGTTAAGTTGTATGTTCCTAACTGAGAAATTTTTATGGATTAACTTTCCTATGGATTGTCAGTATTTTGGACATCAAATTATACGTTTGTGTGGTAATTTCAATTGAAATTCAGTTGAATCCAAGAGATGATATTCAACCTGCTCTGGATGAAACTGCACTTATTCTGGATGAGACTGATTGAGATTAATTCAGAATTTGGGAGTGCCTGTTAGATCTTTCCAAATTGGTGTGGAAACTCAAGTACTGTGTGCTGCGTAAAATATCTTCCGCTTACTTAGTGGTAATGGCAGTTTCATCCATTTTGGATAGAAATAACTTTACCACAGTTGTTGATGATCATGAGGATCTAGACTTGATTAGTGCAATGCATTCTCTGTTTATTTACCTTTTGGTAAATTAACTCTGAAAACTTCACTTGGTTCGGAATTTCCAAGCAGGCAAGCTGGAATTAACATGCATCTTGCCAATATGAAAACATCCTCACAGTCTTCTAATTTGTACCGTACTAGGTGTGGAATTCTTGTCTTTGTAACAGTTGACACCTAGATTCCTAGCTTTTAGGCACAAAATGAATGCAGTTTTTCTTTCCAGGACCTTCATGTGTGATAATTTAGTTCAGCATTCATTATTTTAGTTTGCCACTCATTGTTAATGCTTTTATTGGCATTTCATTACAATTTATATTGTTCTATTACTTTCTGAATATTTGAATTGGTGTTTTGATTCTTGCCACCTCCCGAGTCCCCTTGTTTTTTATGCTGGATGTTTTAAATGAAAAAAGCCAACAAGAAACAGTAAATGAATTTCAAGTACAGATATTGAGAAAATAGTAAAAATTGGCAAAGCAAGCAAGATTGCTCACAGCAAAGGAATCTGGTAGTATTTCATTCCAGTTAGTATTATACTCTATTGTGTTTATGTTAACAAGTCTATAAGCCTATATTATTGGAGAGATTATGGGGTACTGAAATCTTATGTGCATATGTGGTGACAGTGTGATATAGTATGGTAGTTCTGGTCATGCTGTAAGCATTACAGAATTTTCAGTAAGCAGAAGTATTACAAAATGAGACAAATTGCTTCAGAAACAGGTTTATTGTCTTTATTGGGAGATAATAATGGACTCAAATTAAACATTGCTTTCCTTTTGGGGGGAGCCTGGCAGTACGGCTTAAAATTGACCTGAAAAAAGGGTTTTAAAAATTTACTTGAAAAATGGACAAGTGAGCTTCGAATACTTATATTAATGGAAAAATTAACATAACGCGTCAAGTTAATTAGCCCCAAAAGTCCTTAGTACTAATACCTCCTATGAGACCATGGCCGTTCTTAATACACACATAAATGCTTATGTACAAGAATATATTATTCTGGCATGCTGTGGATCCCTGTGAAGAATGTCACAAGCTAGTTATGACAATACAGTTGTTTTTTTTAAATTAGTGATACCCAACTGGTTTTCTATAATAGCTATAACTGCGACTGTCAATGATTGAGTTGTATGTTATTTTTTATATTCCTCATTGAACCATACTTATGGATTTAAGGCTATGTATTGTTGTTGTGCGCCTTCAAATCATTTCCAACTTACGCCAACCCTAAGGCAAACCTATCATGGGGTTTTCTGGGGCTGAGATATGCCCAGGGGCACCCACTGGGTTTTCATGGCCAAGTGGGGAATCAAAGAATCAAACCCTGGTCTCCAGGGTCGTAGTCCAATGCTCAGACCACTATGCCGCACGACTCTCAAGGCTATATATATATATATATATATATATATATACACACACATATATATACACACACTTAAAACTCTTCTTCCAGTACACACTTGTCAGAGTGCTGTGTTACCACCAACAGTAGTTCCATTCAGACACTTCAAACAGCAGCAGCATGATGCAGAATTTTATAGGAGGCTTGGAAATTCTTGCCTTTTGCAAAGGTTGACATTCCTTCAAAAGGTCATGTTTGTACATGTCCTCCATCTTAGTGGCTACTCTCACGTTAACACCTCAGAGAGACATTCTTCAGGCACCATATGTTATGTTTTCTGCACCCATCAGGAAATGCTGGTGGACCATGTAAAAGACAGAAATCATTAATGCGTAACAGAACACATGTCCCAAATTATTGCTGCAAGCTGACTTGGTGATTGTGATGGGAAGGCAGCATATGTGCACCTTCAGCACTCTCTTCTTTTACGCATCACATTTGACAGTTTGCCTGCCTAGTTACCTTTGTGTCTCCCTTCTATGTGACCTCTTGAATCTGTTCTTTCCTGGATGCTATCTCCCGTGCCATTATCCCACTTCTCTATCTTATTGTCAACCTTTTTTCCCCTGCAATTGAGCATTCAAATATACTATATTTCCTCCATTCTCAAAAAACTATATTGACATGTACTCTGTATCTAATCGCTATAAGATTTCCCTTCTGCAGACTCCCAAAGCCTCCTGTTTACTTCCATTGTTTCAGCTCTCTCTTTTCAAACTCATCTTTTAATGCCTCTAATATGGCATCTACCACCTACACTACACTGAGTGTCTTTCCATGGCAGTCACTAATAGATTCATTACCAACTCCTTTGGTCTCTGTCCAAACCTCATCCTCATTGCCCTCTCTGTGGCCTTTGATACAGTCAATCAGTCTCTTGCTTTTGTCACTTTAAGTCCTAAGTGTCAGTGGTTTTCTCCTTAGCTGGTTGTCTTCCAACCTGTTCCAAAGAGAAAGCTCTTCCTCTTTTTTTCTGGTTTTTGCTATCTACTGTCTGCATGCTTCATCCTTGGATAAACCTCATCACATTTCATGACTTTTAGTGCTAATATGGTGGTGACACATGGCTGTATGTTTTTATGAACTTTCTCCCTTCATCCAAGCACCAAAGCTTGGTTTTATTTATTTATTTATTTATTTTTGTTTAAACCATTTATTTGTTGCCTCTTAGCTTGCCAGAGCGCTCAAGATGATGCATGATGGATAAATACATTTAAAATAATTTATAGATAAAAGCTTTTTAAAACAACCAAAAAAATACTCTTTGATTTAAAACCACACATTTCTCTTATTTCTACCTGCCTGTCCTCCCTGTAGTCTATGGCACTTTCTGCACTACACTGTTATAGTGCTATTATTCCACTTTCAATACCCTGTGGAATTCTGGGGTTTGTAGTTTCCTGAGACCAAATTACTCTCTGGCTGATTATCCTAAAGGCCCCTCCCTGAACTCCAAAGCCCAGGATTCCAAAGAAGGTTGAAAGCAGAATAGCAACACTATAACAGTGTGGTGCAGAAAGGCCCTTTATTGAGTCTTTCACCTCCATATTCTGTGTTTCTCCCTTAATACCCTTTAACAGTATGACCTTTTCTCCAGTAAAAAAATTGGTTCAGGCCTGGCACCTTCCTTTGAATTTCTTTTGTCCAGTCTTATTACCCATAGCTGTTGAAGAGTCTTCTTTAACAAAAATTAGTTTCCCTTTTCCCTTCAGTTTTGTACAGCCACTGTGCTACCCACTTCCTTACTATTTTCAAATCTCTTGAACAATCACTCTTTCTGGAAAACCTTTGGAAAAACCTTTTGTAACTAAATTGAGGTGGATATAGTGAAGGAACCACATATTTTTTTCCTGTTTATCCTGCTTCTATTCCTTCTCTCTTCCTCTGATCCCAACCCCACCCAATCTATCCCTGTTTCCATTGTAGATTGTGATCTATTTGGGACTTGTCAAACCTGCCCTTTGTAACATGTGTGTAGACAATTCTACAGAAGTAAATAACAATGTACCAGTGCAGTTGCTTCATGTTATTTGTCCTACTGAGATAGTGCAAATGCCACTAAATAAATGGTGAGTAGCTTGTAGACTGCTTCTAAGACTAAGAGTAAATAATGAAATCTGTTGTTTTATGGTATGTTCTTTCTGTTTCTGTATCAGGAAATAAATGCATCTGTAGCAAAGCTGAATTTAGCCAACCATGGAGCTAGCTCACAGCTTGTTATTAAATGAAGAGGCTTTGGCTCAGATCACAGAAGCAAAGCGACCAGTTTTCATTTTTGAATGGCTGCGATTTCTTGACAAAGTCCTAGTAGCTGCGAACAAGGTATATTCTCCCTTTTGCTTTTATTTTTATGTTTGTTCTTCCAAGAATATAACCACCTAACATTGCAAACAGTTAAAATATCTGAATCAGTTACGGTATATAAAACCTTTGAGCTGCCTCGTTGGCCTGTGACCAGCACAGTCTTATATATGTCTACACAGAAATAAGTCCCATTTAGTCTTAACTCTTCTGCTCTGGGGGTAGTGTGACTGGTACCAACCCATGGTGCAGCTCAAAAATTGATGTTTTATACCTATTTCTTTGTTTTCACCTTAAACTAGTAATTTTGAAGTGAATAGCTTATTATGTTATGAGTTATAATTTCAATCTGAGTGAAATAGTATCAGTAGTTTTAGAAAAATGTCAAGTAAATGGGCTACTGGAGAAAACCAGTATTGGCTTTTTTAATTGAATCATCAAATCTCATGATGCCAGGACATCTTCATGTAAAGTAAGATGACTCATGAACAGTAAGTCAGCTTGTGGTCTTCATACTAACTAAAAATTTCCTTCAAATACAACTAAGAGAACTAAGCAATTGTATGTTGAGATGTAGTTATCAGAACAAACAAATGTTAACTTTTTTTTAACAGACGGATGTAAAAGAAAAACAAAAGAAACTTGTTGAACAGTTAACTGGTCTTATCAGCAGTTCCCCTGGGCCACCTACCCGGAAATTACTTGCTAAGAATCTTGCTGCTCTGTACAGCATTGGAGACACGTTTACTGTATTTCAGACTCTTGATAAGTGCAATGACATTATCAAAAGTAAAGATGATACTGCTGCCTACCTACCCACCAAACTGTAAGTAACAGTTTACTATTACAAGGAGTACTGCAACAAGTAAGAAAATATCATGGATCAGTTATTCATTTTGAATAACAAAGAATTTCCCCAACTGTAAATGATTATCCCTTGAAGATATACAATATGTGCTGTATTTCAAAATATTCTGAAAGTACTTACTGATAAATGACTGATATTTTGAAGCAACTATTGTATCTGATTCTTCTTGGTGTCTCACAAGACTTTTTCATTAGTAATATGATGGTATTGAAGGAAGAGGGTAGATGAAAATAAGGGCACTGTTTTTTAAGGAAGGATATTTGCACACTGCAGCATACTGATTATTTGTAGTTTGTTCATTAAATCAAGGGCACTCCCTATGAAGTATCCATAGGATTGTAGCATTAGTTTTAAATCATTGGTATCCACTCTGTGTACACTTGAAGGAGAAAAGATGAAACAGTGGCTAAAAATTAATTGTATTTAGTCCAACAGACTTCAATAGAGTTCTTTTTTTCCTCATTCTACTCAACCTGAGTGTCCAGGAAGCACAAAGGAGGTCTCTGGGGATTGATTGTTCTCTGTTCACCTGTAACATTTCTACCTGATACTTTCTTTCCTGGACTCCCACTCCCATGCAGAGACAGCTAGATAACGTTATGAGATGTGCACCTGCCCATTCTGCTGCTTACAGTGCATGCATGTGTTCCTGTGTGTTTACATTGGGCAGGATGGCAGCAAAAGTTGGGCTTCATGAAGCATTATGGGAACCCTTTATATGCAAGTTTTGTGCCGTTATTGGGTTGGACTGAGAACTTAATTATTCAAACAGGTTTACAGCAAAACACTTTCAGGAAAGAAAGACAAAGAGTTACTGGACATAATTTTGTGCATGTGTGTATGTGCCTTCAAGTCACTTGTTGACTAAGGTGATGTCATACATTTCATAGGGTTTTCTTCAACAAGGAGTACTCAGAGATTGTTTTGCCAGTACCTTCCTCTGGAAATACAGCCTACAGCACTTCATATTCATTGGCAGGCTCCCATGCAAGTACTAACCAGAACTGACCTGCTCAGCTTCCAAGATCAGACGAATCTGGTGCCTTTAGGATATTCAGGCCCTATGGTGTTAAAATTACTCAGGGTTGTCTTTTAAGAACAATAGATTTGTATTAAATCCCATACTTTCAGGACTTGTTAGTGAGCTTGTAATGTGTAAATTAAAAAAGGAAGCATTTTATTTAATTATTGCATACAGGAAGCCCTTACCTTTTGATGCCCCATTATCTGAAAACTTGCTCTTTTGATGCTTCCAAATTAAGGTCAAGTGCCATTACTTTCATAGAATTGATTTTATGATTGATTCTATGATTTGATGCAGGTTCTGCTGTTTCATCAGTTCTCCTTCCCTACAATTCTTCTTGCTCACTTGGAACCACTAGTATGTGCGTGCTGCTTGCCAAGTGATCTGAGAAGGGGGGAAAAGGCACCAAAAAGTTGAGAGACTTTGCAGGCAGTGCACGCACGCTCAGTTTCAAGTGAGCCTCCATGAGTTGTTCTTGCTACCTACAGTACAGTACATGGGTTAAACTTTTCAACCAATTCCATTTTCTGATAGCTAATCTGTCAGATACCTAATCTGTCAGATAAGTGGGGGAAGCCTTTACATCCTTGAAAAATACAGTGGGCCCACAATATCCCTTGACATTTGGTTCCAGGGTCTTGGGTGGATCTGTTCAATGTTCAAGTTCCATTATATACAGTGGTGTAGTAAAATGGCATTCTCAGGCTGACAGGAGGATCAATCCACGACGCCTGGGTTTGATCCTAGTGCCAGCCTGACGCAGGATACAGAACCCATGGATATGGAGAGTTGACTGTACTCTTAACATATGCCAAACTATGTTTGGTCAACAAGTTATGCCTACTTTGAAAGATGTGAGTAATATGTGCCACTTTGTGAGAGAAAGATGGGGTAAATCATGAGACTCAAAACTGTCGCAAAACTGTTTTGAAATGTCTGTTTTACTTGTTACCTTATTTTTAATCCTTCTGAACTGTTGCCTATTCATTTCTAAAACATTCTCTGTAGCCAAAGCATAAGCTTGAATTCTCTGCTTATCTGCCTGAGTTTTTACACTGCATAAAACTGCCCATCCTTGCCTGAAGATATTTAGCCTTTAGCCTAATGCTTTGGTTTACCTGCATGTTAGTCAGTGAAAAATGCTAATGATTATCTTGCCTTTCTGTAGCACTGCAGTGGCATGCGTTGGAGCCTTTTATGAAAAGATGGGGAGAATGCTGGGCAGTTCTTTTCCAGAAACAGTTAACAATCTATTAAAATCTTTGAAAAGTGCTGAGGTGAGTGAAAGTAGTGTTTAAAAATGTTTTGAGTATTTTTCACTTTTTGTCCATATGTAGTTAACAGAAGTTATCTAATCTATAGCAGACAGGAGACATAAATTAAGTTCTTAGTCAAGACTTCCAACATTGTTTGTGGCTAATCTATTCTTTTTCATTTATATGACTGTATAGTCCGGATTCATAAATTATATTTGCTGCTATTGGTTTAATTGGGATAATTGGAGAAACTTAGTTGATGCAAACACATTTTGCATTGAATATTAGCATTTATTTGTTATTCCCTATGTGGTTACTTTTTATTTCTTCACTTTAGAGATAAGAATATGAGTTAACATTATTTACTCATCATCTTTACTAGTTCACAGATGATGTTATTTTCACACATTGCTGGGCTTATATCTCAGCTTACATCATGATGCCTCTGCATCTCATCTATATATGGTTTTCCTGTTTCCCATAATAGCAGTAGCATGGGGGGAAAATGGCTGTTGTGGAATTAGAACAATTAGGAGACACACCTGGCACTGGAAAGTGCTAGTTCACATAAACAGCAGTCTCATCTGAATCTTACAGCTTATAAAGTGATGGATTGAGTCATCACTTATCTTGATTTGTCCCATACTCTTCTACTTTTCAAAGCTAGATTTTGAATAGATATGAATTTCATAACAAGTTGGATGTATTTATATTTTTATATTTTTAAAACAGATGGTTATCCTTTTATTACCCCCATGTCTGCCAGACTTCTTTGGGGAGTCGGCGGAAGGATCTATTTGGCAAATATATTTTAATATATAAAGGCTTGCAAAAAATGTTATAGCATGGACAGCATCCAGGCCATTTAGTATGACTGGAAAATGGGATATAAAAAGTTTCCTTACCCTCTGAGATCAGTTTTATTGGGATGTATAGGAGTTCACAGTGGGAGGGGAGATCCTGTCTCCTGATTATGTTTCTGGAAACAATTCTGATGATGGAAGCAGACTCTGGCTGTTATGCTTACTTCAGAGGTAGACAATTTTTGTGAGTGTGGGGGGCCAATTTTTACCCCTCAGGGCCTACCACAGCTCATACGGCCCCAGAATATGGGTGGGTCAGGAGGAGACCAGAATTCATGAAAAGGTCTTGAGGCCATATGCTGCAACCTCTGGGCTGCACTTTGTCCACTTTGGGGGCATTCTTAATGTTTCTATTTAATGCTTAGATGCCAAATTAGGAAGAATAGTGAATATCCGAGAGGACAGGAACAGGATTCAAAATGACCTCGACAAATTGGAGAACTGAGCCAAAACTAGCAAAATGAATTTCAGCAGAGATAAATATGAGATACTGCATCTAGGCGTGAAAAATGAAATTCAGAAATGTAGAATGAGTAACACCTGGCTTAGAAAGAGTACATGTGAAAAAGATCTAGAGTTCTTAGTGGGCCACAAGCTAAACATGAGTCAACAATACGATGTGGTGGCCAAAAAAGGTAGTACAGCTCTGGGCTGCATCAACACTTCAGTGTCCAGATGAAGGAAAGTAGTATTGCCACTGTATTTTGCTTTGACCAGACCTCACCTACAATATTGTTTCCAGTTCTGGACATCACAACTAAAAAAAGATATCAACAAGTGGGAATGAGGCCAGAGAAGAGTGGCCAAGATGATCAAAGGTCTTATGAGATGTGACTTAGGGATCTGGGTTATGTTTGGCTTGAAGAAGAGAAGACAGAGAGGTGACGTGATAATCATCTTTAAATATCTGGAGGGATGTCATGAAGAAGATGGTACAAACTTGTATTCCTGCATGGCAGATGATTGGACTAGATGGCCCTTGTGGTCCTTTCCAACTCTAAGATTCTGTAACAATTGTTTTTATGATTAAAATCTTGAAGAAATAAGCATGTCTTTTCTTTATATTATAAATCCACAATTATTAGTTTAGTTGTAAAAGTACAAAACAATTGCTTATAATTTCTCTTTCTCTCTCTTATTCTTCTATATTTCCACTGCATTTTATAGTCACAAGGCCGGAGTGAAATATTAATGAGTTTGCAGAAAGTCCTGAGTGGTCTGGGTGGTGCAGCAGCTTCTTGCCACCGTGATATTTACAAAAATGCTAGGTCTCTCCTTACAGACAGATCTATGGCTGTACGATGTGCAGTAGCAAAGGTAGGGCTTGTTTTCTATTGCATGGTGTAGGAACATAAGTTTCAGTTCACTGCAACCTTTAAAAAAGTCTTTAAAAGTAATATTTTGTAAATATTACTTTTATTTTGTAATATTTTGAGGCTATTATTGATGCTTAGGGCCAGCACTGCTCTGTTTTTTGCAACACCAACTGCTGGGTGTGACTTTGATCATTGTTGAAAAATGTGATGTGGTCTGGTAATTGTATTTTCTGTTAAACTGGTCTGAACCACAGACCACTTTTTATTCAGTATTCTATATTCATATATTTGGCGCTAAACTTAGGATACAGACCTCATAAAGACTAATAAACTTTTAAAGTGTTTGGAAAAGAATTGATATTCTTGTTGGTTGTCTAAATTTGGTAATACCCTTTGATTAATCCCAAATTTTTCCTGAAAGTATAAACACAAATTTTAGTGTACATTTTTCAAAAGATTTAAAGTGATTGTGCCAGCCATGTGTAACTGAAACGTTGTTTTTTTTTATGTAGTGCTTACTGGAACTACAAAATGAAGCTGTGTTTATGTGGACAGCAGAACTAGAAAATGTAGCAACTCTTTGTTTCAAGGCTCTGGAAAACTCAAATTATGGTGTGCGAGTTGCAGTATCCAAACTTTTGGGGACAGTTATGGCTACAGCACTGATACCAAAACAAGCAGCAGGTAACTATTACTCTGTGCTTTGATTTCATATTAATGTATGCTCACATATGTTGAATGTATTTTTGTACTTTTGAACTGTGGAATAGAATTGGGAAGAGCTTTGTCTTCTAATTTTTTCCAGCTGGTTGAGATTAAATAATTCATCTGCAATGGCAGACCTTGATCTGATATGACAGAAACTCTCTGTGAATGATGAATGTAATTGTTTGTACCCTCCTGAAAATTCTGGAAGCTGTATTAAACGCTGGTTATCTTTGGAATTCCTTCCTGCAGGAGGCTAGGTTGGACCCCTCTTTGTTCCCTTTCTGCAGACAGGCAGAAAAGACCCTTTAAAAAAAAGCAAAAGCAAGAGCTGGGCCTTTGGTTGTTAACTGGTTGTTGTAGAAGAGTCTTTTAATAGGAACACCGTACTTTTATCTTCATTACTGTGTTTTAAACTATTGTGTTTTTAATAGAATTGCTTATTTACGGTAATTATTTTAAAATATGTAATATAAATTGTTATGGCTGGATATAACAAAGATTTTGTTTTATTCAACGCTATGGCCACCTTGGGTCCCATACTGAAAAAAAGGTAGGACAGTAATCAATCAATAAAGAAATCCTGTAAATACTTTTATTACTGTAGCAAGGTTTGGCACTTCTCAAAATGTCAGATCTAATAAAAGTACAAACAAAAACTCTTTAAAAATATTCTGTTACATTATTATTTATCTCTTGAAGTGATGCGACAGAATGTGAAGCGAGCTACTCTGGAAGAAGTCTTGGAACTCATGGCCACTGGCTTCCTGAGAGGGGGCTCTGGATTCTTAAAAAGCGGTGGTGAAATGTTAAAAGTAGGAGTATCTGTTAATCGAGAAGTGCGAGTTGGAGTTACTCAGGTATGTTTACCCTTTTAAAATATTTATTTTACACTTGAACTGTTTTAACAATGTAGAATAGTTTACTTTTATTTTAGCAAGGATTGTTTGGCTAGCTGTTGTTTCATGGCTTTCTAGAAAATGTACCCTTTCTGATGTTTGTGTCTCTTGACTGAACATGCAGTTTTTCTGCACTCTTAAGCTTCTGTCTTTATATTATCCTTCCAATGAAATAAATACAGAGGGAGATTTATGTAACTGTGCAGCTCGTTCTGTCTGCCAAATAGCTTGTGAATGTATCCTTCCCCTACAGCTTCTGTCATTTCAGCCACCTCTTTACAATTCTCTTTTGTTCTTTCATCTCATTTTAGAAATGGTGATAATTTGTGGATTTTGAATTTGCAGGCCTATGTTGTTTTTGTCACAACACTAGGAGGTCAGTGGCTGGAACGGAATTTTGCTACTTTCTTGTCACATGTGCTGGATCTGGTTTCTCATCCTCGTGCAACTCAGACTCATGTAGAAGCTGTGTACTCTCGAAGATGTGTCTCTTTTATCCTAAGAGCAACTGTAGGCAGTTTATTGGGAGAGAAGGCACAGATTGCTGCTGCCAAAGATATTTGCCAGGCTATTGCCACACAGATGAAAGCAGTAGGTAAGAGTCAGAAATTAAGTGAATAGTGTTGCATTCATCATGAGATGTGATTATTTTTGCTGCAATTCCAATAATGCAGTGATGTGTTTCTGGGATTTTCTGTATGTCAGTACATTATTTGACAGCAGTAATCATCTGTAGTATAAAGGGCAGGTGTGAACAAAAATCTGCTGCTTAACAGTTGGCAGTGTGTGCTCACAGCATGGTGGTGAGGTGTTCAGTGAGGTGTGAAGTAAAATGGAATTGTTCAGCATTTCGGGTGCCACATTCTACCTTATCGGATGTCACTGTAAAGGAGGGACTGCAACTCTTAAGTTCTACAGATGTTGGATTGCAGCTCACAGTATTGCTCACCATATGCTATGCAGGCAGGGCTTATGAGAGTTGCAATCACAGGAGTATAGAAAGTTGCCTTATACTGAATCTCTTAGTCCATCTAGTTTAGTTTTGTCAGTTCCAACTGACAGTGGTTTTACAGGGTTTCAGGCAGAATTTTTTTCCTAGTTCTTTGAGATTCCTAGTATTCCCTGTTAGTCTCCTACCTAAATATTAGCCAGGCCCAACCCTGCTTAGTTTCTAAAATCAGAAGAGAATGACCATAACGAGCTAGACTGCACAATTCCCACCACTTCTGTATAGATCAGGACTCCTCTAGATGTGGGAAATGAGACTTTTATTTGGCTCTGTTCTTGTAATACTTTCACTCCTGTTCTTCAGGCTATGTGTGGTGTTTGTTTTCTGAAAATTTCATTGAATATAAAACCTCTGTTCCCACTTTTTTGATATATTTGGTTTATAAGCAGCATGATTGAGATGTTGAAATTGATATAGGAAAGAAAGAGATTCTATAAAGTACAAATAAAGAGGAAATATTCTTCTGTAAGGTCAGTAAATTTTCTAGTTAGTTGTAGATGTTGAACAATGTTATTTTTAGCAAGTGGTGTGTTCAGCTGAAATGGTGTGTTCAACTGAAGTGGTGATATTATACAAGTATGGTTCAGGACACAAGAATATGATGCTTTGATTCTCTCTCTCTCTTTTGGTTTCTATACTAGTTTCTATTTTTTTTTCCTACAATCTAGTTTTATGTTATTTAAAAACAGCAAGTAGTAGATTTCTCTAGTGATAAAGATTGGTATCTTTCATAGTTGTTTTTTTTCTCATTTCTTTATAAATTATCCAAAAATAGTACTTCTCTTATGATTTCTTGACATTGTGATGGAAAAGTAGCCTTTAGTACTGAATTCCAACAAAATATTTGGGAGTACGCTAAGCCAATCTCTGCCCTGTAAAAGATTCCATTATACTTGCTTGGAGCAAAAATAAAACAGACCTTTATGGCATCTTAAAGATGTGAACATATAGTTTAACTTCTTAGCCACTGTATGACAGTTCTCATTTCTACTGTGCTTTCTACTCCTCTGACTGTACATCAAATTTCATACAATGGTTCATTTCTCTTTCTATTCTCCCACCTCACTCCCTTTTACAGAAGCTGTTGTGAATGATACTAATACTGAAAACAAATCGGGAGCCGCTGATGTTTCTGCAAGTCAGCATGTAATGGTTTGTGCCCTTCAAGAGCTTGGAAGTCTCGTTCAGAGCTTGAATGCCACTGCATCCCCTCTTATACAAGAACCTTCTATAGGTTAGTCATTAAGTCTACTAGCAAGTGCAGACTTACCTGGAAGTAAATTCTCAAATTCTCTAGTTTGTATTCATTGTCTCAAATTTTCTAGTTTGTAATATTTGTTAGGTAAACACTAAGGCTATATATATCTCTATATATCATTATGGAAGAGTGTCAGAATTTTGCAAAGTAATTAGCAATATAGTTTTGTTGGCTTTATCTGTTGAATGCATTTCATAGAATCATAGAGTTGGAAGAGACCACAAGGACCATTGAGTCCAATACCCTGCCATGCAGAAATACACACACAAAGCATTCCTGACAGATGGCCATCCAGTCTCTGTTTAAAAACCTCTGAAGAAGGAGACTCCCCCACGCTCCAGACAGTGTTTCTCTTTCATAAGGAAGTTCTTCCTAATGTTTAGGTGGAATCTTTTTTCCTGTAGTTTGAAGTCACTGCTCTTTGCCCTTGTCTCTGGAGCAGCAGAAAACAAACTTGCACCATCCTCCATATGACATCCCTTCAAATATTGAAACATGGCTGTCGTGTCACCTTCTCTTCTCCAGACTAAACATTTCCAGCTCCCTAAGCCGTTTATCATAGGGCATGGTTTCCAGCCCCCTCCCTCCCCAGTTTAGATGCATTCTAGCTTCTTAATATACCTTTTAGCTGCTGGAAGCATTTATATCCCATCTTTCCAAAAATTATCAAAAAAATTCAAAAGGATAGCTTGTCAAGAAAAAGAGATATGAAGACAGATAAAGCCCTAAGTCCAACATGAAACTCATAGTAGCACTGGAAATGTTCAGGTGGAGATTTGGAGTGCCCCACCCCACTGCAGCTCTTTCTGTGCAAAAAGTCTCTTCCAGAGAGTTTCCTAGCCCACCAGAGCAGCATATTAGGATTTCTAGAGCCTGTGAGGCTCTGCAGGAGATGATTAGCCAAATCAGTAAGAATCACTTCTGCACCCACCCACTTTGTTGTTATACTGCCATTTTTAGCTTTGTCTACTGCTGGAATGTGTCCGTAAACCGTTCCCCTATCCAAGTAGAATCCCTGTGTGGCAGGGATTTCTCAACTCTACCACGAAGGAACTGTATAGTCAAAACTGTTTAGAAAAGAAAAACAAGTAAAGACAGTTAGCAAAATAGATCAAACAAATCTAAATAATATCAATATTCTGGCAAGTCTACAAAAATAATGTTAAGGAGGAGGTAGCAGAAAATGAATATATATCCAAACAAGAGGAAGTAGGAAGTTAAACTTGTATGACTGGGAAAAAGGAATAGGATCAAATTAAGAAATTTAAAAGTAAAAAGGTCAGTATAGACATTGTATGACATGATTAAGAATACGAATATTTAAATATTAAAACAGAAGATCCTAATCTATGACAATAAGGGTACAAGAAACAAATGTAAAAATTGAAATGTAGTTACTGAAGAATGTACGGATTTAGTGATTTATTCATTGATGTATTGATTTATCTATATAAGATAGTATTTTATATATTGTAAATATTAATATGTCTAGAAGATAATTGATGCTTGTAAGGATGAAGGTTTTTATAAAAAAAAAACCAAAAAACTGTTTAGACCTCGTTATTGTTACAGTGCCTGAAGGTTTTAAATCAGCTTACTTTTGCTTTTCAATTCTAGTTATTTTAATTTCAAGGAAAGCACAAAGTGGGTTTATTCATTAATACTCGCCAGACTCCAAATTTGAGTACACAGATACATGCAATGGCTGAAGCTATACCAGAATTTTAATTCCCCTGTCCTGTCTCTGCCTGGTTACTGCTAAAGTATAAAGGCCTCCCTTTTAAGGAAAGAGTGTCTTTGATAACAGTTTTGGTGAACCAAGTAGGTCTGAACTGCTGCATTGTGGGCTTTGATACTTTAAAAAAAAATAAGATTCAATATCTATTATTCTTACTAGGGCTTTTTTTAAGTGAAAGACTCTATCCAGTTCTGTTACTGCACTTGTGCATGCAAATTCCATAGGCACACAGAACTTCCATGAAAGGAGCATTTTCCTCTATGAGTACATAAAGCATAGCTCAATTCTATGCATGTCTGTTCTGGAGAAAGCCTCAGTATAGCAATTTCCTGGGCTGTGAAGCAGTCCATTCTGTGCAATGGGTTCCTGGCCTTTAAATATTCTCTTATCTTTTACCTCTGATCACTGATTGGAGATAATAGAGGAAGAAGCCTGTGGGCTGGATGGAGGCCATCAGTTCTCCTTATCATTTAAAAATGCTTTGGTGATCTCCTCCTGAGATGCTGTTGTTGTCTGCATTTCTTTTCAGGATTGCTTGAGACTGTAACATCAGTTCTTCTTCATCCTAGTATGGCAGCTCGACTTGCTGCTGCGTGGTGCTTGCGCTGCGTAGCTGTGGCCTTACCATTCCAGTTGACTCCTTTCTTAGACCGGTGTGCAGAAAGGCTCAACAACCTGAAGACATCACCAGAAGCTGTTAGTGGTTACAGTTTCGCAATGGCTGCTTTGTTAGGTGGAGTTCATCAGTGTCCTCTAGGTATTCCTCATGCAAAAGGAAAGGTGAGATTGTGAACAGTTTAGTTTTAGAACATTGTTTTGTTTCTGTAGGTCTGATGAAACACAACTATCATGAAATAACATGAATATTGTGAGTATAATAAAGACTGTTTTAAAGAAACTAGAAGCAGGCTCAAGAATAAGAATGTAAGAAGAACCCTGCTCCATCAGACCAGCTATCTGTGTGGTCCTACTTTCCTTTCCTTTCCTTTCCTTTCCTTTCCTTTATGTGCTTTCCACAGGGGCCAATCAGAAACCTCTTGGAACTCCACAAGCAAGGAGTGAAGGTATTAGCCTTCTCCTGTTGTTGCTTCTCAGCAATTGTTATTCAGTGCCATGTTGCTTCTGAACCCTGAGGTTACATATAACATCATAACTATTATGTGTATCTTCTGTGAATTTATTTAATTTCTATTAGTAGGTTCTAGCTAGAAGCTATTAGCACATCTTGGAGAAGCTTTACTTCATTGTTTTTAATGTACAAAACCCCCATTCAGTTCAGGTTTAGGACAGAAGTGGGTAACAGCAGAGGGTCCAAGAAATCTCTCTGCCTCTTCATAGATTTTCTGAGCTTCCCCAGTTGTTTTTAGTCCCCAGAAAGGCAACCCATGTTCCTAGAAGTCTTGGGAAATGCAGCCTTCACCCCCAATAACACCTCAAGGGAGGTAGGAAAATCCTTTTTTAGGAACAGGAAGTAGCTTTCTAATAACACATAGATCAAAGAGCCTGTAGCAAGATATGTTCAATAAGGGCAAAATCCTGCTAGAACCTGCAGTAGATTTTTAGTTGTATAACAGAGTAGCACTATATTGTAGAGTTCCACAGTAAGAGAACCTGGCGTTAAATACCATGAACCACAATACACAATTCTAACAGAACTGTTTTATAGTAGAAACTGGGTTTGAATTAACTTTGCCCTTTACCTTGAAGACACAATTGTTCATTATGACTTTGAACTTTGCCATCTTCATAACCCATTTGCTATAAACTCTTGTATCCCTTGCCACCTGAGCCTCCCATTCTGGATACTGTTGCTGCTATTTCTGCTCTTTCAATTTCTTCTTCTTGCCTTGAGACCAAGTAGCTGAGTCTTAGGCATTCCTCCATTGCTTCTTAGCATGTTTGACTTACTTTCCCACTCTGCCTCCTCTTGCTTCCATTCCTCTGAGTTCCTCTCAACTTCCATTTCTTTCCCCTTTTCTGCTCTCCTTTTTCCTAGGCTGTTACTTTTCAGCCTCATCCCTTATCTTATCGTTTTTTTTTTTTTAGCTCCATTAAATCTTTCCTTATCTTTCCACATCTCCTGTGAGGTCTGAGGTTGCTTCTGAGCCAATCCTCTGGCTGACTTCCTCACCTTGCTGTCCAGACAGAGATAAAATAAAAGATGTTAGTGAAGTTAAAATAAACAACTAACGATGGAGGGTGAGATGCAGCAGTGCAGGCCATTTGACTGGGGCTATTCCCACTTTTAAGAGAGTAAAACAGGGTTGTGTATTAGCACCAACTCTGTTTAATTTTTATATTAATTCTTTGATCAAAAGCTTAGCAAAGGTGCACTCCCACCACCCCAGTTTGTCAAATAGATCCCTGTCAGTATTGCTTTATGCAGACGATGCAGTGCTGTTATCATTGACAAGTGTTGGATTGAGGTGTTTGCTTAGGGCCCAGGACAGCCATTGTAAAAATGAACAATTTCAAATTAATTATGATAAAACTAAGGTGGTTGTGTTTTTCCAGGAAGAGGAAAAAGTATGAATGGTGAATAAGTGACCATAAAATTGAGCAAGTAACCTCCTATAAGTACTTAGGAATAATTTTTCACTCACTTGGAACCTAGAGGATACATTCAAAATGTGCAATTACAAATGTGCTGAGAACTGTGAAGGCATTTCTCTCCTTCTTTTATAACAAGGGAGAGCAGCACATCCCCTCATTAATCCAGGTTTTTATGGCCAAGGTGATATCCCAGATGTTATATGGCTCAAAAGTATGGGCACTTGATAACTTTGTCCCTTTGGAAGCTGTGCAGACTAAATTCTTGAGGGCAATATTTGGCATCCCGAGCTGTGTTTGAAACGCAATCACCTGCTTAGAAGCAGGACAAATCTCTATGGAGGCCCGCATATGGTTATTAAATTTCATTTCTGGTTAAAGATTATGTCTGCACCAATTGGACTGTCTCCAGTTACATTAACCGATTCTTATCAATCAAACTGGAAAAAGTCATTAAATATGAAATTATAAACCTTATGTTTTTCAATAATGGCTGTTTAAACCCTAGGGTATACTAAAACTAAAATAGCTATCTCACAGAAAATTCAAGACACTGAATTTCAACAACATCTAAGCCAAATGGCGTTATATCCTGCTCTTAGGAATAGTAGAGGGCTATTTATATTCTCAAATTATTTGATAGATCTGACCATTCCTAAATTCAGAAAGGCATTTACGCTAGCCAGATTTAATATTTTACCATCTGCATTGCTAGAAGGTAGATATAAGAAAGTCCCTTACAGCAAGCGGGCTTGCCCATGTGAGATGGGAGAAGTAGAGATAGTGGGCCATGTCCTACTTCACTGCAATTTTTATCAAGATCTAAGATCTGTTTATATAACTCCAATCATACAAAAGATCCCAGGTAGGCCTGAGGAATTTTATTTAGACTATCTTCTGTCAGACCAAGGTAACAACTACAGTGGCAAGCTTTTGCATAGCAGCCATTAACCATTGAAAACAGTTAATGGGTTAATATTTTTACATCCTTTGCAGATGGCTTTGTTGTTCTTCTCCCATAGTGGTTGTATGTTAAATATATGAATTTTAGCTCCATGTACTTGTTGTTAATGTCAATTGTATATTATGGTTGAAGCTTTTATCAGTATTTTAACAAGTTTTAACACAACTCGTAGATAGGTTTGTTATCTTTAAGTTTTAAATCTTATCATCTTATAATTTTAAATTTTATAAATTTACTTACTGGCTGTTGATCGTAAGTGTATTTCATTGTATTTTATGATCAATGCTTTTAACAACTTTTTAATGGAATCTACTATTGTTTTAACTGTACTTTATTGTTGTTCTGATTTGTAACTTCTGCTGGCTATTTGCTGTAATAAATGAAACGAATGAGAATGAATGAAAAAACAACTAATAATGACTGTCCTATGAAAGAAAGTTCTCCTTTTTAATTCATTTTGTGTCCTATGCAAACCTAACTCATTAATTTTATTAGTTCTTTGTTTAGAAGACAAGTGCTAAATTATGAAAATACCTCTTTTGTTTACTTTCAGATGGTTGTTAGCATTGCTGAAGATCTCTTACGAACTGCAGCACAGAACAGTAGATTATCCTTACAGCGAACTCAGGCTGGATGGCTTTTGCTCGGGGCTTTAATGACTCTGGGTAAAACTGCCTGCCCTTTTCACTGCATTTTAATCCAGCTGTTATGATCTTGATAAGCCTGTCTTAGTGGACCTTGGCAGTAAAACCTCTTATGTGGCCAAACATCCAACACAAGTTAGAAAAGATCAGTCTCTTCCAAACTTCAGACTGTACCCAATAGCTGTTAATAAGTTGTTAAAAAGATTTAGAAATTTAATAGAATATTTTAAATGAGTTTAGTGCATTCTAATCTTTTAATACTGTTATATATCAGAGTATAAAACATAAATATTCTTGTAATAAGTTGACTGTTTTGGCAAAATTATTAATTTCTCCTCTAGAGATGTTTTTCCAAAATTTGGATCACCTCAACATATTACAGCTCCCAGAATTCCCAGTTACCATGGCTTATGTTCAGGGAGTCTGGAAACTGTATTGCAGCACTGTGGATTCAGGAAGTTTGGAAACTACTGTAGTACAGTATCAAAAACAATTACTTATTAGCTGTGTTGTTGTTGTTGTTTTATTAAAATGTCCCAAGTGATCTACAACATTGTTCTTTTTCAAGTGCATGCATAAATTGTGTTGAAGTATTTTACTGTTATCTGACGATTTTTGTTCTGTATTTCATTGAACATTGGTACATTGAACATTTGTAAGCTGTACCCTTAATTTCTCTCTTTGACTAGGTCCTTCTGTTGTTCGTTATCATCTTCCCAAGATGTTGCTGCTGTGGCGAAATGTGTTTCCCCGTTCTCTAAAGGAGCTAGAAGCAGAGAAAGCTCGTGGAGATTCCTTTACTTGGCAAGTAACTCTGGAAGGACGTGCAGGAGCTCTCTGTGGTAAGATTCTCAAAGGTCTAGCAGAAAGTTCCAGTACTAATTTATTCTGCCAACATTGCAGTTAGGTTGTTGCAGGCACTCAAAGATAAGGAGACCAGAGAGTTGGAAAAAGAGTAAATTTATTTAACGCGCGGGCTCTGGCTGGGTCATCCCAAAAAGCCAAAAAGCCCCGAAGCAAGGTTACACAGTTATTTTATACACACAGCATATAAGTTTCACTTTCTTCAGTCCGCCCCCCTTTGAATCTCGCAACACAGCACATTCGCAATTCCTCCCTCACTTAGCCATATTTTCATTCCAGAAAATAACATTCAGTACATCTTGACCCTTATATGGGGATAGCAAGAACTTCCCCGCCTGAGGTAGCCTTGACAAGCTCAGCAATCTGCTGGGTTGACACTTCACCTACATCCGTCCCTTCTACCCATTTCTTAACTTAATTCTCTGGTTACAATGCCAAGCCTGCTACATTCCCCCCTTAAATGCTTAATTTCTCACAATTATAGCATTTCATAGCACATTTAAAGCCATACACAGTCTACACATTGTTCATTCCTCAAACTAGACTACAAAGTACCATCTCATTGAACCATCAAAGCCCAGAGTGCTGCTGTTTTACTTACTGGGCACTAAAACAAATTCCTTAGAGCAAGGAATGCAAAGACACAGCAATAGCATCACAGGTATTAACAAAGACCACTTTTTCCCAGGAAGTTACCTAATTACACTGACCTACAGTTATATCTGCTATTATGTTATGCAACTTGTGAATCTGTACCTTTACAGCATTGCTAGTACCAGTTAGAATAATAAAGCTTTTCTTCCTGCTGACCTGATCATCACAGATTGATATCACTTTAACATGAAGAGCACAGACAGACAGATTTAGGAAAACCATTACTTAAGTACAAAGCAATTACATAAACAGTGCCAATATAACCATGACATTGAATACTCCAGAATGCAATTCTCTCTTTTCCAGGATCTGTCCCTTCTTGGGCAAAAGTCATTACAAGACCATAACATACAAATAGCATTGCAATAAACATGTTAGTGTTAGTTATTAAATCTTCTGGGGTCTGGTTGTATGCAGGGCCGCTGGATCCGGGACAGCAGCAATAAAACCTAGCCGCTTTTTTCTTTCCTCTCCAGGCGCAGGTCTGGCTGTACGTAGAGTCACCTTGCCTGGTCAGTGACAGTACTGCCTAGCCTGAATCTTCTTACAGCTTCTTCAGGGTGAGCTTGAGAGGGTTAGTAGGATCACCAGTTACCAACCACCCCCCTTTTTGCCCTCTTTACTTGGGTCCAATATATCCACCAACTATTTTCATCTCAGTATGGGTTGTCTTTACTACCTAATGGGGTTTCCTTTACCCATGACCAAACGGCATCCTTTCCTTCACCCCCAAAATGGCTTCCTGCTTGGGCTGAAAAGAAGACAACCTTTTTTTGGTTTTGTGAGGTGTGCACCTCATCCTATACCTTATCCTATTGGGGCTCTGAAAAGAATAAAAATGCTTCTGCTTTCTTTGTTACTGGCTGTACACAGAATAACAGTAAAGAGTCTCTGTGAAGTGGGCTAGTTAGGTGGTATCACTTGCCCTGTGTTGGCATCTGACTACTATCTGGGCCATACATGTTGAACTATTGTATCTTCAGGATTTTGTTTCATCTTCTGCACTTCTCTGGAGTTCTGAGGCTTTCAAGTACAACGTGACTCTTCCCAAGTGATTCATTGAACAATGGTTTAATTTTGGATGATCTTGTAGACAAATGTAGGTCTGCTGTTTGAACCTATATGGTGGGTGTGTGGGCTTGTTAGGGCTATCGTGGGTTCGCTGGCTATCTTCAGCTCTCTCTCTTTTTCTTCTCCCCATCTCAGTCAGAGTCCTTCAGCTACAGTTCCACTTCTCACCTGGAGGGGTGCCCTATTGCCTCTTTCATCTCAGAGTTGCCTCACCATCTCCTTTTCCCAGCTTGCTTCTCGGGGTCACCTCCCCTAGCTTGCTGGTGCTGCACCAGGGAGCTTCTCCAGTTGCCACTCTGTTGGTAACCTCTAGAACTTCTTTACTTCTGTCTTACCATACATCATCCTTGTGCCAGCTGCCCACTTCTTCTTCCAAGATGTCACATCCCCAAGCCCTTGCCCTTCTGTCTATGGGATAAGAAACACAACTTCTCCTCCTGACTGCTGACCACAGACATTATTCAAGGAGTTCCGCTCCCGTTCCTGCGAAGGAATTCTCATCACATATCACTTCTCATCGGGTCCCTGCATATGCCAGTTGGACCATCTATACCGCTTTTCTGCTATCCTCTTCCACATCCACCACACATCCGCATCCTTCTCTGACTTTCTTTCACCATCTCTTCAGGCATTCCTGCTGCCAATGTCTTCTCCTGCCCACACTGGGCACATTGGCTCTTTTCCCAGAGACCCTCATCCTTTCTGGGTCTCCTATCACCTTCTTGTCCTTCCTGACCTCTACTTCATCCATATTCTTCCTCTGCGTTGTTCCACCAAAGTAGGTGTGAGTTCTGCCTTCTTGGTCATTCTTCAGTCTTTTCCTCTCTCTCCTCATTCACAAGCACCTTCTACTACTTCCAGTAACTCTTGCAAATTCCTCCTCCAAATCCTTCAAATTCCTGGAATTTCCTCCAAATATCTGGGTAACTTTGGACTGCAAAAACCTACAGGCGATCTCCCATCCAAATACTAACCAGGCCCGACCCTGCTTAGCTTCCGAGATCAGACGAGATCGGGCGTGTTCAGGGTGGTATGGCCGTAGGCAGCTGGGCTGCTTCCTTTCACTGTCCTCAGCCTAGCCAGTCCTACTATGCTAGATGCTAGATGGCACCTCCTGCTGGCCAATGCTCCACTGCATCCCCTCGGATGATCCGCTCTGCCTGCTGAATAATGGCATGCGTGAAGCCATAATACTAGAACATAGTTCTACCAACTCGTGGGGCTTCTCAGTATACGAAGCATAATGGGCCTTCCAATTCAACAGATCAGACATGGTGAAGGGCGTGTATACATAAGCCTAAACAGGTATGTAGGGGAGGTGCATCCCTCTCCCCGTGTTGTGAGTTTATGAGAGCTGTCGGCTTGTGGGTTGGCATTATTTGAGTTAATTGCCTCAATGAAAGCAGGGCTTGGGCTTGCCCTGGCAGCTGCATTCCTAGTTCACAGGCGAATCTTCCTTTTGTGGGGAGTTTACAATTTCCCTAAGTTATTGAGTGGCCTCTTTAATAAAAAGCATGACTCCATGGCTTCTGGTTCTGCTGCTTGTGTAGTCTGTAAATGTCTTCCTGACATTCTTAACAGTTTTTGCTTTCTATTTTCTCTTCTGCTCAATTCTAAAAATCCCAAACATCAGATGCACTAAGGAAAAGGAGGGGGTGACTCCCCCCTTTCGGGTCTGACAAAAGAGCAGGCGTGATTACAGGGAAAGGGAGGGGTGTCTCGCTCCAAGCCGCTTCTCCTGGTCTCACTCCCTTTTTCCAACGCTGATTCTATTGTTCCCCTCCCCCGGTTGCTCTTTAGAGGGAAGAGAGGCAAACAGCTGTCTTGTCTTCAGAGAAGGTGTGTTAAACTTTTATTTCTCAGTGTCTTTGTAAGTCTAAGGGGGACTATCCAATACCACACTTCCCATGCGCCCAGGGTTCCAGCTCACTGTCCAATAGGGTTGCACAGCTTTGTTTCCCAGCTTCTCTGGGAAAGAGAAGGCTATCCACTTTGGGTTTTCATTTTGCTCTCTTAGCCACTGTAACATTTTCTTTTCCCTACATTAGCAATTGCTCCTTCTGTTGTCTTCAGCTGCAAACTAATGGCATGTAGTTGCATTCATGATTCACTCTTATCACTTTTTGTTGTATCTGATTCTGGTTTCTAATCAGCTGCACAATTCATCAAAGTTCTACTGTAAAAGGTTTCTATCCTTCATTAAAGTCTGCACTGGTTGTTCCAGCTCTTCTATCAAAGTATATGGTTGTGGCATTCTTGGGACGTAGAATTTGCAACATCGAGTTCATAATATAAATATTCAGTATGTTTAGCCTGCAATGCCTTCCTTTTATTTGCTGAATTAAGAAACTGGCTCTCTCAGCCTCTGGAGAGGGTTGTAAATTGAAGTTGTAAATTGCCAGCTCATCAAACCTGCCCTGAGGCTTCTATTCCTTCCCATTGAGTGAGGGGTAGAGGGGATTCCTGATGGCTGAGAGGTTTTTATAAAACAGGAAGTAGGCAACTGTCACCAAAGTTTTAAGCAATGTTTTCCAAAGTTTTGCTATCCTGTATCCGTTTTGCTTGAAGGCAGTTTGGTGGGCTCCATTGTCTGCTTTTTAATAATTTAATGCTGCCTCTGATGTGCCTTACAGTTGCTTCCAGTTACTAAGAAATCAGACCTTGCTTCTGTTGTAAGGGGGAAGAGAAATCCTCACTCTGGCTGAAATGAGCTGCTGTCTTTCTATCTTTTAGCATTGAAACTATCTTCATAGTTTTTTGTTTTTGTTTTTTTTAGGTATGGCTCCCATTACTCAAGATTAAATTTCCCTTTCCCTGGTTGCTCTCTCCTGTACACACTAACAGAATTCTTAGGCATTTGGCTGAAGAAAACTTCCACTCTCTGGAAAACCAGCAATTATAGGGTTACAGACTGAGAACTTGGAGGAAGGAGGGGCCATGGGGGGTGCTGCCGCTTCCAAGCAAGACAGGGAAAAGAAATGCCGCTTTTTCTTACACACAGATCTTTGAAATATTCCTACTTACATTAAAGCACGTTTTTCTGTTATTGCTAACCAAGCAAGAAAACTACTGATAAGTACGTCTCTTCCTAACCCTTTCTTTGAATTTCCAACACAGCATGAAGCAAAACCTCCTCCCCTCTCTTTCTGCTCTGAAACGGCAATGTGTAAGAAGCTAACAGTTTCAAGCTGAAACAATGAGGTAGACTAAACAGCTCTTTCCTACTAAGAATTTGACCAGTGTGCCTTTCCTAAAAATACTTAAAACATACATTGCAAGGGTGTACAATTCTTACTTCCTCCCCCTCCCATTTCCTCCCTCCTAAAGTTTGGACAGACACAGAAGGGAAAGGGTAGTGGCTAGTGAGTTAGGGGTCTCACTAGCCGACACAAGGGGGAAGATAAAGACTCCAAGCACTCTGCTACTGGCCAGGTCTGCCGGACGATCGACGGTCAGATTCTAGAACCGCAGTAGCCAATCACGAACAACGTCCACACACACACTCACACTGTCCCTGCCTCCCGCCGTCCCAATACACACGAAAGCAGAACAGTTTCCCCAGCGCTTTTACGGTTGGGTATTAGTGTCTGCTTGGGAAGTGATCAGGTTCCCCTTCCACCCTGCTGGGTGGGACGTCTGGACTTTAACCAGATCATACTTGCCTAGGTCTTGTCTCGTGACGGCGCTTCTACACGAACCAATTCTCCAATGTCTGTTGGACTTGAACCAAACTTGAACCAAACACAGATGAAAATTTCAATGGGGCCAGGGCTCAGTTTCCATACTCTGCATCAAAGGTTCCCTCGGTTCCGTGCTTGCCGTTCAGGCGCTGCTCAGCACAGACCCCTCTTCCTCCCGGCATAATCTGCCGGTGGCGCCCAGGAAGGGAAAGTGTGCCGAGCCTCCTTCCCAGCGAGACGGTTCGAGAGCAGGCAAACCCACCTCGTTATCTTTTCAAGCCTGCAGATTGGAATCCGAGTCACGGCACCATATGTTGCAGGCACTCAAAGATAAGGAGACCAGAGAGTTGGAAAAAGAGTAAATTTATTTAACGCGCGGGCTCTGGCTGGGTCATCCCAAAAAGCCAAAAAGCCCCGAAGCAAGGTTACACAGTTATTTTATACACACAGCATATAAGTTTCACTTTCTTCAGTCCGCCCCCCTTTGAATCTCGCAACACAGCACATTCGCAATTCCTCCCTCACTTAGCCATATTTTCATTCCAGAAAATAACATTCAGTACATCTTGACCCTTATATGGGGATAGCAAGAACTTCCCCGCCTGAGGTAGCCTTGACAAGCTCAGCAATCTGCTGGGTTGACACTTCACCTACATCCGTCCCTTCTACCCATTTCTTAACTTAATTCTCTGGTTACAATGCCAAGCCTGCTACAAGGTAGTGCAGTTCAAATATCCACTGAACTGCAAATCCCACTGCAGTCATCTTGGAAAAGTCACAGTCTTTCAGCCTAGACTATTTCGCAAGGTTGTTAGCTTAGAAGCTGGAGGGCAGAGAAATCCTAGTAAGACTCCCTCAGCTTCTTGGATGTAATCAATAAACAAATTAGTTACTGCATTATTTTGACATTCTTTTTCCTAAAATTTTAGTTTGCTTACTAAATTTCTCTACTTTTTTGGTAAAGAAAGAACTGGCATTTGCACCAGGTACATTTCTTTTTGAGAGTTTACATTTCTTCACTTGCACAGTTAGTTTAACTAACGTATTTTTCATTACTAGCTATGAGGAGTTTTGTTGCTCACTGTCCTGAGCTTCTAACAGAAGATGTTATTCGAAAACTGATGACTCCTATAGAATGTGCTATGACTATGATGTCTCAGTAAGTATGATTTCTTAGGGACTGGAAAGCAATTTTTCTTTTCAAATTCCTGTTTGTCATCATAACTACACAAGTGTGAAAGAGCCAGTGAATTTTTCATTTAAAAATTATTCAGTCAGATATCAGAACAAAGTGATGCTATTGACTGAGCTGAAACACTTGGAGAGAGAACATTAGCAATACCTGCCAATAACATTTTTAAAAATTATATTGGAAAAACTGCAGAAATATTGTTATTTAAGCAGAATAAAATTTCAGGGGCCTATCAGAAATATTATGAGTTCAGTAATGAAAATTCTAAAATGTTAGTTTATCAGCTAAGAAAAAAACGAGTAAACCAAGACAACTGATTTACTACCAGTTAAAAGAGTGAAGTGTGCAGAAGTATTTAATTCCAAAATAATTAGTGGATGTTTAGGGTTTTTTTAAAAATGTATTCTAAGTCCTCTGATGGAATTAACAGTTGATTCTACTGATTCTTTAAAAAACTCAGAAAAACATAGATCCTTTGTAATTCCTAACAAAAAAAGAAAAAACCCTAATGAAATTCATAAGCCTGTTCAGAGGCTAAAACGTATAAGACACCCAGCTTTGATGGGCTTTTAAATAAAATTTTGAAAAATAATGTTTTTCCCACTCTGTCTTAATTTTAATTTGGTCGTGGAGGTTGCCCTTCTTCCTTAACCATGGCAACTTTTCAAGTTTATTGAAACTAGATTTTAAAAATGTGGAAGAAATAGGATCTTACCATCTCCTCACTGTTGTTGTTTTTAATCTGTATTCAACAATATATTGCCAACTCGTATATAAAGATTTGACCATTTTTTTCTGTACCTTGCTAGCCAGACTGGAAATTGTCTTGGGTTAGGAGGATACTTAGAAACTGTCCTCAGAGCTGAGGTGAGGAATTGTGTGATCTCCCCAGTGTTTGCTAAACTGCAGCATCCAGCATTCCTCACCATTGACCCTGCTATACTCAGCAATATTTGGAGGGCTATGCGAGTGCCACACCTGTTTTGGTGAAATAAATTAAGAGTCTGGGCCTTGGCCTCTGTGGAAAAATTAACCCATAAACAAAAGAAATAAATAATGAATATTCAACAAAGGTTTATCACACATTGCTCTCATTATTTACTACACTAACAGTAAATCAGAAGATCTACCACTTTCTACCACTCCTCACAAAGGCACATGCTAATTTATGAAATGGTGAGTTTTCTTGATTTATGGATTTTCATGACGGCTATGGATTTATTTTAGAACTATATTAATGAATGTTGACAGGTTTTAAGATATTTTACACTCACCTGATAAATTGTAGTTCTGTTGTTCAGCATCATGTATCTTGTATTTTAATGATTTTCTATCTTTTAAACAAAGACTTGTGAGATTTTACTAATAATCATTGTCAATTTTTTAACACCACAGCATTCCCTCTGTAATTAAGGCCCATGGAGCTCATCTGAAGGCTAGTGCGGCAATGGTCCGATTAAGGCTTTATGACATTTTGGCATTGCTGCCACCCAAAACGTATGAAGGTAAATTGAAGCCAATTGTTCTTGATTACCTGGCTCCTTATTTATTTATATTGTATTTAAAAATTAGTTCCTTGGGACCCTGTTCCTTAGGGTCATTTTTTCAGTGAATGAGTTAGCTAGAAATGGTTGAATTATGTGGGTAAACCATTGACTTATAAATTTTGTTTGTGTGGAGATGGTTCCAGTTTGGAAACCTAGTCAGTGAAGCAGTGGGATAGTTAAGGTGTAAAAATGTTCCCTGTAACTGTATCTTGTTCTAACAATAATTTCATCTGTGTACAACATGTTTATCAGTATACAACAGCCAAAGAATCCTAAGAATTACACAGAAAATGTCAATATATTCAAGAAAGGAACTTTAAGGAAAGAAAGTACATAACAATGAACTGGGTTTATGGTAATCAGGCATAAATTACTTTGTGGACAGGAAGTTCATCATGCACACTTGACTTCCTCTGCATTTGAGCTGGTCAGTCTTACCCTTCCAGCAGTAGTTTCCAGTGCTTCTAAAAAGTTCTCCTAAAGATTAGGGGGCAGCAGTTCATCAGGTACAAGGGGCTATAGAAGGGAAAAGCAGTAACTGTGCTTACAAAAGGACCTTGTACGTGTACACCTGCCTCTTTGAATTCTGGCCTCTGTATCTTTTTGCTGTATTTATTATGGCTTTATTTCATTAAAAAAATTAATGTACTAGATAAGACTCTCTAGAAATCTACCCTCCCACCAGTTTCTTTCCTTGTGACTGTGATGACTAATTCTGATGTTTTGCTTTTGGTCAATGCTACATGTTTAGCGTTTGGGGGAAATCAGAGTCCCTCCAAAAGCTGGCACAATTTAGGAGGATCTTGTGTTTCAGGCAGATGAATGGGAATTTTCATAATTTATACCACTCCCAGAATAATATTAATATGGTTTCCCTGTACAGCATTATTCCTGTCTTGGATATATGCTTGCGTTGCATACTGTGTAAACTGCACAGAATAAGTATTTTCTTCACATTCTTTTTCTTTAGGTTCATTTAATGCACTTCTTCGGGAGCTAGTGGCAGAATTTACTTTGACAGACAACTCTGCTAATACTACTACCTCCTTGCTCAGATCACTTTGTCATTATGATGACAGTGTTCTTCTTGGTTCCTGGCTACAGGAAACAGACCATAAATCTATTGAAGATCAGGTATCAAACTTTAATAAGAACAACAAAAGTCTTCCAAGCTTTTAGTATCTGCTTCTTAAGGTCTCTTTTCTAAATCCTCACTGCTTTTGTTTTTGTTTGTTTTCCATTGATATACTTTGTAAATACTAGCAGGACTGCTTAGTGCTCCTGGCTCCTTAATCCAGAGTGTTAGGTTAGACTCTTATCAAAAACTGATGGGAGTTAAAAAACAAGCACTTGTTCAGCAGGGTTTGTATAACATCCTTGCTTCACACCTCATCTCACTCTCACGCTGCTACAGCCTACTAGTATGGCTACTAGTGGTGACCATTGAGCCTTCATGAAGGTGGACTTTCACTACAGTCTTTCATCTCACTCTGCTCCAGCCTGCTGGAATGATGGCTAGTACTTTTGTTGCTATCTTTGCTGTTCTTTCCAAACATAACTTCCAGTTGATGTACTTTATTTAAAAGACTTATACCTCCTATTTTTGCCTGGTTTAAGGACTTGGATGCAGTGGGCAATAAGGCAATAAATTCACATCATAACTGTTAGTTGGATGAAGGTAGGTGAACAGGCAGTGGTGATTGATGAAAGTTTTTCAAAGAACAGTATTATAAAATGGGCACTCTGTATGCAGTAGGTGTTTCTGTTATTGCAGCTTTTGCTTTTATACCAAGAATCACAGACCAGTATGAATTGTCACATTGTTCATTGTCACAATATTCATTGTCAGATGAGAAGACTTCCATTTGTGCAGTATGGCTTCTCCTTTTTTTTCTGTCCTCCCCCACTGCTCCACTCCAAATCTGCTTCAGAGAATACCTCAGCTCTCCAGAATAGATTTTGGGGCGATGTGAGGAACTGAGGAGTATGGGATGCGGACCACCAACAGTGTTTGTTTATAGACAGATAAAGCTGGCAATTCAAAATTGAGAAATAGGTTTCTTTCTCATCTTTCTGAACAGAAACTGTGAGAATGTTTGATTTGTAAAATTATCTCTTTGATGAAGATTCAGGGAGTCACGGATTACATGCAGTCTTGGTAGTTGCACAAATGAGCACAAACAAAAGCATTTAAACTGACCATTACAAATAAGTTTGTGTCTTGATTTTTAGCTCTATGAATGGCAGCTCCTTCCATTTATGGAACTAAAATTGTGATCTCTACTATAAAATTTAATCTTTATTGGTACTTGCAGTAATGGAGATATTTGCACCAACCAGTAGGTATTTTTGTTGGATTTACTTAGCACATTGTAATTGCCAATGCCTATATGTTATTGAACAAGAGTAATTTAGATACAGTAACCACACTTGGCTATGGTAGCATATGTTTTGCCAACGTGTAATGTCATTGTGTTTCAAATGATGCTTTGCAGCTCCAGCCAAACAGTGCCTCTGGAAGTGGTGCTCTAGAACATGACCCATCTTCCATTTATTTGCGCATCCCTGCTGGTGAAGCTGTGCCTGGTCCTCTTCCTTTGGGAGTATCAGTCATCGATGCTTCAGTTGCTCTGTTTGGAGTAGTTTTCCCTCATGTTTCCTACAAACACAGGTGTGTTCATAGTAAAAGTTTGCGCTTGAATGCTTCACCTTGATGTGCTTGATTCAGCATTATTAAAATTCAAATACTGTTGTGGTTGGAAGCTGCTGGCAGAGAGGGCGACAGCCACTTCTACCCATTAGATGGGACCAGCCTCAGGTTACAGGAGGCAAAAACCGTCACACAATGACCACACATGTCCAGCATCAGTTGAGGTGTGGGAGTGGCTGCAGTTGCATCAAGAGGATGGAATTGGAGGAATATAGAGATATGCAGGGGATTTCAAGGGGAGGAAGAGGCACATGGGGCACATGGGATAAGATGAATATAACACAACATGTTAGGGCATGGGAACAAAGGTGCCTTCCCTCAAATTCTCGAGCAACTGCAATATTTCATCCTCCACCCTGGTTCCTTTGGACCCAGGGAGTCACCTTGTAGACATCCAAGGGAACAGCCCAGAACATAAGGCAGGTGCTGAGAGGAGGAAGAGGGGACTGCTATTCCTGTCAAATGTGCAAGGGTCTGGTATTGGAAGAGGCCATGGCAAGAGAAAGCCTGCAAGAGAAAAGACATGTGGGAAAAGAAGATTTTAAAATACAGTCAGCCCTCTACATTTGTGGATTTCACTTTTGAGGATTTGATTATTCATGGATTATTTGCTGTCAGCATTGCTGCTACCTATGCCATTTTTAATAGGGACTGCAAGCCTCGTGTGGCTGAGAAACTGCAAATGAGACTAGTAAGTCCCTATTAAAAATGGTGTGGGGCAGCAGTGGAGTTGGGAGTAAGCCCCACCAGCCACCCACTTCTGCCTTGTGAAGGAACCCTGATGCCTGAGAGAAATCCATGGTGAGTTGAATATGGTGATCATACTATTTTAGTGTGTTAAATATGGTTTGGGAGAGCCTAGAATTATTCATGGTTTTTTGACTTTCACGGGGTCCTATGCCCCTAATCCTAGCAAATGTGGAGGGGTGACTATACTTATGCCTATGGGGATAGAGGCTTACTTGTAATCTTTTAGTTGCCACAGCCTGAGGGAAACTAGTGAAGCAAAACTGTACAAAGGTCTTACCCATGAAGCTAATGTGGTGGCTAATAGTTAGTTATATATTCTAAGGATTAATGCTCTCTCATATAGAATAAAATGGCAGGAGCTACTTCTGTGGAGCAGCAGAGGGACTGCCACACTTGTTTAAATGTTAGTAATTAATAATTTTTCCACATATGTAATTTGTAAAAGTTTACAAATTTAAAAAAAGATCTGTAATCTTCATTATACGGTACTTGATAAATCTGTCTTCATACTATGCTAGCTATTTACTTGTATGATGGGAAATACTAATTTGCATATCTAATTCTCAGGATAGCTGAAATACTAATTTGCACATTTAATTCTGAGGACAACCATTGGGATATTCCCTTGTTCCAGGTGATTAAGGCAGGAGTCCAAAATTCCAAATGGTTCAATCTGTTGTACCTCTCTCCCTCTTCAGTTTTTTCTTCTCCTACCTTGCCAGCTGGTTGAGAATTTCTCTCTCTCTCTCTCTCTCTGTGTGCGTGTGTGTTTCGTACTAAAATGTAATTTACAATTCAACTAAGTAGGTCTAGGATACTAATTATTACAGCATGGCAGCTGTGGGTGATTTGCTAAAGAAAGAGAAAAAAATCTGACTCAGTTGGGGATAGGGAAGAGCTCTGTATTCCATCAGAGAAAAAGAAAAAGCAACCAGAAGAAGGAACCATCACTAAAGCTGCTCAATTAGTTGCAAGTATGCAGGCTACAGAGCAAGAAAAGGTAGGCAAAAATGTTTCTGTTGTTCAGTTGAGCATTGAACAGCATACCTCTGAACAGACTTTGCAGTCTATTTTAAAGAAAATTTTCCTAACATTGGGTAAGAGTGATATAGAGAGATGCTCTCTCTCAGCAACACTTAGAAACAAAAACTGTGGTAAGACCTAAACCAATTAACTCCAAAAATGCTAAAAGGGTTTTTCAAAGGCAAAAGGCTTACCAGTACAATATCCCCAGAGGGAGAAAGAGAGCAGATGACTCAAGTACAAACATGGCTCCAGGTTGACAACTTGAATTGGAGGATTCTGGGCAGTAGGGAGAGACAGAAATGAATAGAACTCTCAGCCACTCAGAGAAGACTGAAATTCAAACTTGAAGGTACACATCCTGAATGACAGCCAGGGCTGCAACAATGAAGCATTAGCACACTCAGCAGAGAAACTGAACCCTTTGAATACAAACTGTCAATACAAGTTTTTTAACTTACATGGCTCCAAAGTTTTTCTCAGACATGCTGTCAGGTATAAATATGAGGGTCTGATAATGTAGTAACTGGAGAATTAAATACTTCTACTCAGCCACATCAGGATATTTCAACAATAAGAAGTATAGTTAAGGAGCTAGATCTTTGAAAGAGTTTCAATTTTTGACATGCACTTTTATGTTTTCATGGATTATTTGGGCCACCAGAGATTGATTTTTGCCTCCCTCTAGTTTGTGTTTTGAATATTTCTCTAGCTGAAGGGTTGAACTGCATTGACTTGTGCTTTCTGAATGCATTTGCCACTCTACCATGTTGGCTCTCAAGAGATTCCTAAATTACAGTAAAAAATTATACAAGTTTCAGGAAAAAAGCAATGGATCAATTAGTAGTGCCATTGGTTGGCAGTCTTGTCTTAACTTTAATTTCAAATACTGTTTTCCCATGGGAGGGTGACACATTTTTAAAGGATGTAGAAGAAATAAAAGTAGATTCAGCTTTGAGAAAGTCCCATGGAGCTTCACCACAGTATTTACAGACTTGTTGTTGTTGTGGTTGCTGTGTGCCTTCAAGTCATTTCCAACTTATGATGATTCCAAGGCAAAACTGTCAAGGGGTTTTCTGGGGCTGAGAGTGTATGATGTTCCCAAGGTCACCCACTGGGTTTCCATGGCTGAGCAAGGGACTGAACCCTAGTCCAATGCTCAAACCACTACATCATAGTGGATCTTTACAGATTTAAGATTTTCTAATAAATTTCAAAAAAGTCAGTTGAGACGTACAAAGATTTTGACTCATTTGGAAGCAGAAATAAATATACAGAAGGAATGCATCTTCCTTTCCGGGTAAGGAAAACATAGTAAAAAGGAGGAAATAAAATTGAGAAAGATAAAGGTAGTAGATCTAATGTGTCTAGCCAGGGTGCTAGAAACATTAGTATTATGATCAGTGATTCAGTTATACCTATGGGCAAGGTTCTACACAAAGACATTGCACATTTTCATGAGACCACATCAGAGACTCATAATAAGGAAAAAGTTTGTCACCATGATTGTACTAATGTGAGTAATGAGAGATTCACATTGGTGAATCAAAACCAGGCAATTTGGATCAGAGACCTTCATTTGTACCACAAATCCAAATAATAATAACAATGGGTGCAAGTCTTTAGGGGGTTCCCATTGTCAGGGTCAAGTAGTCCAGGGAGAATGGACAGTCAGAGAAAAGAGTCCGTATCAGTTTGCTAGCAATGAGAGCAGTCAAGTTAGTGATGTTAACATTTGCAAACAAAACAAAAAACAAGAAGGTACAGGTATGAAAACATACATTTGCAACCAAGGGGGATTAAGATCACAACAATTATTAAAGGAGTCAACCGCAATATTGGTTTGGGCCGAGAATTGGCTGAACTCTTTGACATCAGTGTACCTCAAAGGGGCTTTGAATTTGACAGCAGACTCTTTAAGCAGAAACAAAATACAACCAAGAAAATGGAATTTTGAGCTGGAAGGTGTTTGACAATGTACAAAACAACTTTTTTCATCTGTATAGAATTTGAAAGTAAAAAGATATTTTTCAATAGATGGAAGTGGAGCTCCAGAAGGTCATGATGCTTTAGCAATGAACTGGCCAAATGATTTACTTTATGCATTCCCACAATTTGCAGTAATACAGAAGGTTCTAACAAAAATCTGAATAGAGAACGGAAGTAATCATAATTGTGCCATACTTGCCATGCAAGCCACAGTATTCTCTGTTAATAAAATATATCAGTTGGAAGTTCATCTCAGATACCACAGAGACCAGATCTGTTGACTCAAGGTCCATTTTATCATACCAATCTAAAGTAGTTAAGTCTAACCACATGGAGATTGAGCTGCAGACATTAAGAAAACAGAGGTATTCTGAGCCAGTAATTAATACCATTCTAGAAAATTAATACCATTTCTAGAAAGCATCTAGAAAGTAATCAACACATCATCTATCTATCTATCTATCTATCTATCTATCTATCTATCTATCTATCTATCTGTCTATCTACCTACCTACCTATACACATGGGTCCACTTTGAAGTTGTGAACAAAATTCAGTATTAATGGAGTATGTATAGACAAGTGATGTCTTTTCTGAAGAACGGAATAGGTAAAAGACTGAGGTCAAATACTTTAAAGAGGCAGGTTGTAGCTTTGTCATCTGTGCTGTCCGTTAATGGAAAACTTTTCTCTAGTCATTCTTATGTCGATAGGTTTTTGAGAGGAACAATTTTACACCACCAGTTCACAGATTCCCTATGTGGGATTTGAATCTAGTGTTAAATACTTGGATGAGAGCCCTTTTTTGAGCCACTTTGTGAAGCATCACTAATGATTTTGAAAGTGGCTGCTCTAGTAGCAATAAATATGCTTTATACCTGAAGCCTTAACGCTGCTCAGTACTTCATCCAAAGAAGTGGGTTTATATCCATGAAAGGTCATATAAACATAAAAACCAGCGGTTGTTAAAGGTGCTGCCTCATTTCTTTTCTCTCTTCCTCTCTCTTTCATTTTTATGAGCAAGACAGGTGTCAAAAATATCTTCTTCTTTAGTACATCCTAACCTATGCAGATTTGTGAGAGACAAGTTATCCTTAACCATAGATCTTTCCTTGATTCCAAAAAGCATATCATCCTCATATGAATCAGGTGTTAGAACTACTAAGACCTGAAACTGAGACATCCTTTGGAAAGAAAGTGGTTCTCATTGTATGTCAGGAGGGCTATTAAGATTTATATAGAGCAGCGGTTCCCAACCTGTGGATCACAGCCCCCTTGGGGGTTGAACAACCCTTTCACAGGGGTCGCCTAAGACCATTGGAAAATACATATTTCCGATGGTCTTAGGCTCCATTCCCTCCTCGGTGGTGGTGCGCAAGCGCGAGCCACGCGCTCGCGTCTTCCTGCCCCCTTTGGCGGGAGCGCGTGCGGCTGCACGTGCTCCCGCCAAAGGGGGCAGGAAGACATAAGCGCACGGCTCGCACTTGCGCACGGCTCACGCTTGCGCACCACCACTCCTGTGCCTTTCCACACGTTACCTTATTGCGGAGGTGGGGGGTGCCGTTCGCGCAAGCAGGTTCTTGCGTGAGGCGCTGTCTTTGCTGCTCTGTCCCGCAGCTGGCTTCCTGGTCGCGCGACCGCCCCGCCCCTTCTTTCCGCAGTGCAGCCTGTAGGCTGCGCTGGGGGAAGAAGGGGTGGAGTGGTCGCGTGACCAGGAAGCCAGCTGCGGGACGAGGAGCAGCGAAGAGAGCACCTCGCAGAAGAACCTGCTTGCACGAACGGCACCCCCCACCTCCACGATAAGGTAACGTGCGGAAAAGGCCCAGGAGTGGTGGTGCGCAAGCGCGAGCCACGCGCTCGCGTCCTCCTGCCCCCTTTGGCGGGAGCACATGCAGCCACAGCATCGCCACAGCAGGAGTGGCGGTGCGCAAGCGCGAGCTACGCGCTCATGTTCTCCTGCCCCCTGTTTAGAAGGGACTGAAATCGCTCCCCTTCTCCACTACCGGGAGAACCGCCTGTCTGACGGGCCAGCTTGGGGGGCAGGTGGCAGCACAGGGGGCAGGCTTCCTCCTCGCCACTGCCCCTGCCCCACTCGCCATGGAGGGGGCGCTGTGGAAGTGCCAGGGGCCGCAAGGCAGTACTTTTCCAGGGGGGCGAGCTGCGCCCGGCGCGAAAGACAAAGGCGCTGGGATTCCTCCCCCCCCGGCCAGGGTCGACACTCTGGAAACTTTTCCCACACTTCCCCCCCCAGTGGAAATGAGAGCGAAGCAGAAGCAGAGCCCGGGGGGATTCTCGGAGTTTTTTCCCCGGGGGAGATGCGCGGCTCCTCTTTTCCTCCCTGCCCGCCCCCCTTTGTTCCTGGCCGGCAAGGTGGCCTTTGCCAGGGGGGGAGGCATTGTAAATAATAAATAAATAATTTTATGGTTGGGGGTCACCACAACATGAGGAACTGTATTAAAAGGTCGCGGCATTAGGAAGGTTGAGAACCACTGATACAGAGATGGCAAGAGCAATTAAATGTACGGAAATGTTATTTGTTTTCTTTCATCCAAGAACTTCAGGTTTCAAAACAACCAAAACAATGATTTCTAGATGGTTGAAAAGTTGTATTTAGTTGTGCTACAACAATTCCCACAGTCAAAGATTGTAACAAATGCGGGGTCATTCGAAAGATCTATGATGACTACAACACCGTTCAGAGTAACATCCTCATTGGAAGAAGTGTGTAAGGCAGCAGAATAGAAAAAGTCATCAACATTTATTAGACACTACAGAGTAGATAATTTTAATTCAGGATAGGCAGCTTCTGGGCAAACTGTCTTGCAAGTAATGGTTCAGGAACCAAGCAGCCACTCCCACCCATAAAGGGTTAGCCTTGGGTATACCTCAGTGGTTGTGAATTGCTCCTTCAGCCGTCCCGAGAGTGAGAGATTCCCTTGCTATGAATGATCATTCTAGGAAGGCTGAAGTAGCAATTCATATCTACCTGAGGCTGTGTTTTAAGAAAGCAAACCAAAAATAGTGTTTGTCTTTGACCAGTTTCCATCTACTTTAATTCTTCCTTGGAGTTATTTTTTAAGATTGGAAGCATGCAGGGCTATGTTTGTTTGTTTTTTTAAAAAAAACTAAGTGGCAAGAGGAAAGGGGCAACTGATTAACAGTTTGGAATTTTGGTCTCCTGACTTGATAAACAAGTGTGAGGGAATATCCCACTGGTTGTAGATTGCTCCTTTAGCTTTCCTAGAATGATCATTCATGGTAGGTATCAACTTCTCATTCTATTGTAATTAGTAAATCCACAAAAATTATAGAATTTTTAAAGCATCTATTTTATGATCACCATAAATGTTGTATTTTAATTTTTTATACTTTATGTTGCTGTATACCACTTTGAAATCTTATGATCCAAACAATTTATAAATAGTAGATAATGGTAATGATAAATGAAAAATAACTAGCTACAACTGATCTCACATGTGGTGCAGTTCTTTTATTTCATTGAGGCGTCTGGTGTCATTACCTCTAGAGTATGTAGTTTCATAGCTTCTTTTTTTGTATCTTTCAAAGAACATTTCCCTCATAACTATTGTGTTTGCAGGCTGCAGATGTTGGATCATTTTGCAGAATGTGTCAAGCAGGCTAAAGGTGTTCGTCAGCAAGCCGTGCAGCTTAATATTTTTACTGCTGTCCTCAGTGCACTAAAGGTAAATCTGCATAAAGCTGTCTTTTATAGCATTCTATTTTGCTCTCCTTCTGTAATTAGAATTTAATAATGCTGAAACTGCAAAACATTGATAGATGTGTGCACATGAATTGATTTCTGATATCATTATTGTGCTGATGTAATTCAAAGGATAAAAATGTTCTGTTTAATGGAATTGGAAATCAAGAACTGCTGATCATTCAGATTTTCTTAGAATGAATAAAGAAATGTTCTTCTTCGTGGTCTCTGTGCCTTCATACACTAGGAGCTTTAGCGCCTGCGCGGTAGCATTCGGAAACTTCTAGAGCTTGTTCGCTTGGTGGGAACCCCTCCCCCACGCCGGTACTGCGCATTCTCCTCCCGCCGAGCAACGGTCTCTCCTCAGTTCCTTCTCGTCCGCCGTCGCGTACGGAAGGTTCTTCGGTTTGTTCCTCGACTTCGTGCTTGGCTTGCTGTTTTTTCACTGTTTTTCGGACTTTTTGGACAGTTTCTGACCTCTCCCTCGGACTTCCCCTTGGATTTGGTGATTTTTGGACTTTTCCTCTTTGGCGTTTCGTCTTATGTCCGCGCTCTTCAAAAAGTGTGTGTCCTGCGGGCGCAAAGTTGCCCTCAACGACGGCCATAAGGAGTGTCTCTTCTGCTTGGGTGAGTCCCACAACACTCGAACTTGCCCAGTTTGCTGGGATTTTAGTCCCCAGACTCTCCGCAACAGGTCCGTGAGACTTAAATCCTACTGTTGGGAGCAGTCTTTGAGGGCAATCGACGAGACCTCCACTTCCAAGATGGCCGAAAAGAAGACGACTACGCCATTGACGGTATCGGCGGCTGCCGTTCTGTCCACTTCATCGGTATCGGGCTCGGTACCGGCGCGAACGCCGATATCGGCGTTACCGAGGATCCCCAAGCTCTCGGCGGCTGCCAAGTCAGTAAAAGGATCCTCGACGGCGAGGAAGGCTGAGGCTCCCATTAAGGAGACGCCTACTAAAAAGCGCCCTGCTCCGGACGGAGACAAGGGCAAGGAGAAGGAGAAGAAGGAGAAGGAGAAGAAGCGCTCCCCGGCTGGGGACGTTCAACCTCCCACTCCTCCTCCGACTCTGCAGCCTTCCAAAGGGCGAGGTGAGTCCGTCAATCTCTCGGACGATGAGATCGAGGACGTTCCCCAAGAGCGCCCGGGCTCGCCTGTGGTAGACCCTCCAACCCTGGTGGAGGAGCACCACCGCCTTTCCAGCTGTCGCAGGTCGGCCGACCTGCAGCAGAGAGAGCCCTCTGCTTCTCCGGAGCGGTGTTCTACTTCGTTCAGGTCCCGGTCCCGCTCTTCGGAGCGTCCGGTGGCCTCGCCTCCTCCTAGGGAGACAAGAGAGGAGCAACCTCGCTCGTCTGCCTCCAGATACACCTCGGCGTCCTACGTGGCCAGGTACGCAAGGGGAATCTGAGTGGAGAGAGCGCCCGGCTTCTTACCGGTCACATTCTCCATTGTACCGGGATCGGTACCATCGTGACCCGAGACGCTGGGAGACCTTCCGGAGGTCCCAGTCACCTCGGAGACAGTGCGACTCACGCTCGCCTCAAGGAGAAGACTCTCGGTACCGTCGGCACCGAAGCCGTTCGCCGTCGGACCGCCGCTCCTTCAGCTGCTCTCCCTCGCCTCGATACCATAGGGCGAGAGAGCCTTCGCCTCGATACCGAGCGGTATCGCCACCTCCCAGGATTACGGCTACGGCGACGCGCCCTGCGGAGTCGGTGGTGACTGGACAGGCTATGACCACCACGGCCTGTCAGACTACGCCAGTCACCACCAGAAAGGTGAAGTCTGTGGTGAGCCAGCCGAAGCGTGACGCTGCCACTACCACTGTCCCGGCTGCGGAGAAGCCCAAGAAGGCTGCACCCGCAACGGCAGTGAAGGAGCCGGACAGTGAGCGGCAAGAGGACTCACCGAGCTCGGAGTCCTACGACTCGAGCGCGGAGTCTGAGGTTTCTGAGGCGGCCTCCCAGAAGTCTCCTCCGCTGGGATTCGGGGAGCCGATCCCAGATTCAGCACCAGAGGACGTCCACCAGTTCTCTGCGATGCTGCTTCGCATGGCCTCTACCCTTGGCCTTAAGATCGCGGATGCGGAGCCGGAGGATGACGATCCCGTCTTCTCCATCTTCGAGGGGAAGCAACCTGCCGCGGCCCCGCTGCCTCTTCTGCCCCGGATTGCAAAAGTTGTTAAGTCTGCGTGGGACAGACCGGCCTCGGCACAGCCGATACCGCAGCGTTTGGAGCACCTCTACAGGGTGCAGAAGGATAACGCGAGTTATCTCTTCAACCACCCTGCACTGAACTCTGTGGTGGTCGAGTCGGCACAAACAAAAGGCACCGGCAGACAACACACCACCCCGCCGGATAAAGAGGGCAGGAAGTTGGATGCCTACGCAAGAAGGTTTTATTCCGCCGCCTCCTTGCATATTAGGCTGTCCAACACTCAGGCTTGCCTCGCGGCATACCTGAAAAAGGGTTTCCCGACCGCCTTCAACCGGCGATGGAGACGGTACCGGAGGACATCCGTCAGGCCGCCTCGGTCATCTTCAATGAGGCCATATCCATCGCCCGGCAGCAGATGGCCTCCTCTCGGCACGCCGTGGAGATCGCCTCCTGGGTCATGGCGGGATCCATCGGCTTGCGCCGCCATGCCTGGCTCAGACTGGCTGACATCCAAGAGGACACCCGAAGGCGGATCGAAGATCTCCCTTTCAACGGCAAGGGCCTCTTTAACTCTACCACCGACCAGGCGCTGGACAATTTGGTTAAGGCAAGGTTGACTGCCAAAAAGATCGGGCTCCAGCCGGCCACGCAAACCCGCAGGACTTCCACCTTCCGCCCATCTTGGCGACGATCCTCTACCTCGTCGTTCCAGCGCTCGGCCCAGTCCGGCCAGTCGAGACCGTCCTCTGGTTCGTCCGCCAGACGTACTTTTAGACGCCGTCCGGCTTCCTCTAAGAAGTCCTCCTCGGACGCGAAGTTTCGGTTTTGACCTGTCTGGCAGGACTTCCCAACACCCACTCTTCAGCCTACCACCAGCCCTCAGAGACCGACCGATTCTAGCTCGACACCTTTTGGAGTGGCAACATGTCACTATGGACTCTTGGGTGCTTTCCATTGTCCGTCTTGGCTACGCCATCGAGTTTCACGATATTCCACCTCGAGGCGTCTACTACTCCACCCCGTCGAGTCCGGTCCTCCTGGAAGAGATCCAGTCCCTCCTTCAAAAAAGAGCGATCGAGTGGCTCTCGCCAGAAGCCAAGACCACCGGCTTCTTCTCCCAGTACTTCACGGTACCGAAAGCCGACGGTACCCTCCGGCCGATCCTCGACCTCAAGGGGGGTAAACTACTACATCCGCCCCAAGAGGTTCAAGATGGTCACGATACCGTCGATCCTGCCCTTCCTCCATCGAGGGGACTGGTTCGTCTCCATCGATCTCCGAGACGCCTATTTCCACATCGCCATTCGCCCGCAGCACAGACGGTACCTCCGCTTCGCAGTCGACGACACCTGCTACCAGTACAAGGTGCTGCCGTTCGGACTCTCGACTGCCCCAAGGGTCTTCACCAAATGCATGGCCCGGTGGTATCCTTCCCGCGGATGAAGGGCGCTTCCATCTACCCTTACCTCGACGATTGGCTGTTGGTGGCGTCCTGCAAACAGAGACTTTACCACGACGTCCACATGACGTTGTCGCTCCTGACTCGCCTTGGCCTACAAGTCAATCCGAAGAAGTCCCACCTCGAGCCGGCGAGGACCTTTGACTTCATCGGTGCCACTCTCGATTCCACCTCCGCCAGGGCGTACCTGCCAGAGACTCGGGCTCAAACCCTGATTCCGGCCGCCGCTCACGCCTACACGGCCCCGACGATGTCTGCGAGAAGCGTCCAGCAGCTCCTGGGCTACATGGCCGCCACTACTGCGGTGACCTATCTCGTCAGACTGAGGGCAAGGCCTCTTCAACACTGGTTCGTCCGCATATTTGATCCCCTGCGAGACGAACAGACCATCCGACTGCAACTGCTGGAGGACGTGCGCTCATCCCTCCGATGGTGGCAATCCCGAAACAATCTGATGTCCGGGATGCCCTTCCAGCAGCTGACACCGAAGGTGACGGTAATGACCGACTCCTCCCTGTACGGATGGGGTGCCCACTGCGGCAATCTCAAAGTCCGCGACAGATGGACCGACGACGAGACCGCTCTCCATATCAACGCGCTAGAGCTACTCGCCGTCTTGAAGGCACTACGGGTGTTCCGCCACGTCGTAGTGGGGCGCACAGTCCTGGTCCTGATGGACAATACCACCGCCGTCTGTTACATCAACAGACAAGGAGGAACTCATTCCACGACCCTGCTCAACATCGCTCTCGACCTGTGGGAATGGTGCATTCGCCTGCACACGCATCCCGTGGCGGTTCACCTGGCCGGGCAGGAGAACACCACGGCAGATGCCCTCAGCAGGGACACCTCATCCCATCACGAATGGTCTCTCTCCGGAGAGGCGTTCAGACTGATTTGAGACCGCTGGGGCGAGCCGTCAATCGACCTCTTCGCGACCAGGGAAAACGCGAAGTGTCGCCGGTTCTGTTCGAGAGCGGGCCACGATCGCGCTTCCATCGGAGACGCCTTCCAGTTTCCATGGACCGGGGAACTCCTCTACGCGTTCCCGCCGTTCCCGTTGCTTGGCCGGACGATATCGAAGATCCTTGCCGACCGAGCCGACGCAATCCTGGTAGCCCCGTACTGGCCGAGGCAGCACTGGTTCACACCCCTGCTACGAGCTGCACGAGGCGACCTGCTCCGGCTACCATCGACGCCGGGCTTGCTCTCCCACTCCAGCGGCTGAGTCCTCCATCCGGACCTACCACGCCTGGCCCTCCATGCCTGGAGGATATCGCACTAGACGATCCCGTGCTCGGTACCATCCTCGTCGTGGCCAGGAAGGAATCCACCCGTCGCAACTACCAATACAAGTGGCGACGCTTCCTGACCTTTGCTAATGAGAGGAGTGAGCCGGTATTGCCCGCTGGACTCTCCACCGTCCTGCACTTTCTCCTTCATCTCCGGCAACAGGGCCTGGCGTTTCCATCCCTGAAAGTTTACCTCTCCGCGATCGTGGCATACCAGCCGCCACGATCCGCGGCATCGACTTTCTTCAGGAACGATACCGTTAAGCGGTTCCTGAAAGGACTTCATCATCTCTACCCGCCGGTATCGCCGCCGCTACTGCCGTGGTCCCTCTCGTTGGTGCTGTCGCAGTTGACGAAGCTGCCCTTCGAGCCGATGGCGACCTTGGATGACAGGCTTCTAACCTTGAAAACTGCCTTCTTGGTAGCGGTGACCTCAGCAAGGCGAGCGGGTGAGATCACAGCTCTTCGATCCGATGAGCCCTTCATGGTCTTCCACAGAGACAAGGTGGTCCTGAGACCTGACATCTCCTTCCTGCCTAAGGTGGTGTCCAGTTTCCATCTCAACCAGGACATCATCCTGCCTGCTTTCTTTCTGAACTCGACGACACCGCTGGAGCGGTCCCTTCACTCCCTGGACGTGCGTCGGGCCCTGGCATTTTACAACGACAGGACTGCTTCCTTCCGACAGACGCCACATCTCTTTGTTTGTTATGGGCGACGTTGAAAGGGCCACAAGGTGTCCACCCAGCGCTTCTCCAAGTGGGTGGTACAGACTATTCAGCTGGCGTACGAGCTCGCGAGGAAGGCTCCGCCAGCCCTGCTTCGAGCCCACTCCACCAGAGCTGTGGCTACTTCTGCGGCCCTCCTGCGAGGAGTAGACCTGCACGAACTCTGCCGTGTGGCGACCTGGTCCCAACCATCGACCTTCGTCTGCCACTACAGGCTCGACTGCCGGTCGCGCAGAGATGCTCGGTTCAGACGTGAGGTGCTGGCTTCCGTGCTGTAGGACCTGACCCGCCATCCGACCGGTAAGCTACACAGTCTCCTAGTGTATGAAGGCACAGAGACCACGAAGAAGAAGAACAGGTTGCTTACCTGTAACTGTGGTTCTTCGAGTGGTCATCTGTGCCATCATGCACACCCGCCCTTCCTCCCCTCTTTCTCAGGTCCCTGTAGGTTCTACGGCGGACGACAGAACTGAGGAGAGACCATTGCTCGGCAGGAGGAGCATGCGCAGTACCGGCGTGGGGGAGGGTTTCCCGCCAAGCGAACAAGCTCTAGAAGTTTCCGAACGCTACCGCGCAGGTGCTAAAGCTCCTAGTGTATGATGGCACAGATGACCACTCGAAGAACCACAGTTACAGGTAAGCAACCTGTTCTTTTTTATTTTGCTTGTATACTTCTGATCACAAAAGACTGTTGTTGTTGTTTTTAGGAGCCTTAGTATTTGATGCTGAAATGTGTACTAGTCGTAGACTAATTAGGGTAGCAGGTAGAAAGGAACCCATCCTAGAATAAAGACTACACCTCAATCTTGATATAGGCCAGTGCTGAAGACTGTAGTGGTAGCATTTGAAAAAGATGTGGAGAGAGAATTTATGGTGTTGGACATCAAGAGACACTAATTCTCTGAATGGCACAGAGCAGCAATCCACTGCTGTTGGATCATTCCTCACGTGCCAGCATACAATAGCAGGAGTCCTCAAACCTAACGTTCTTCTAGCTGCTTTTAGTCCCCCTCAGGGAGAAAAGCAGGGTAGAATAAAGATGATGATGATGATATCATCATCATCATCATTATCATTATCATCATTATTACTACTATTTCCAACAAATGGTGCACACAGGCATAGTGCCTCAGATATTGGAGGTGTAGTTGTGAATCATTATTGTAAATAATTGTCATTGATAGCTTTATCTTTTGTGATTTTGTCTAACAATTCCTTTTCCAAGTTGGCAGCCGTAATTAAATCTTGTGAATTCCACAGCTGTGGACTTCACTCCTTCACTGTGTGAAGGAGTACTTCCTCTTTACCTGTTCTGAATTTTCCACCATCCAAATTCACTGGATGCCAAGAAGCATAATGCTTCGTGTTGCACTGTGTAGGTGTGATCGCTTTAGAAATATTATGGGTTCTGGGGAGTTAGAGAGGAGCCCATATTATTTTAGAAATGTTCCCCATTGCAAAGGTGGCCATAATAGTTGGTCTGTGCATAGTTTCTCATTGCAAAGCCTTCTGAGTGATGGAGAGTTGTTTGTTCTTCAGATTATTTTGCAAATACTGTTGTTTGTTGTTTGTTCTTCACATTATTTTGCAAATATTATAAAGAATGTCGACTAAAAATAAGTTTGATGTATGGCAACTTGAGAAGAAGAGCAAACAACCATTCTGTCCACAAAATAATATATCTGGATTTCAGTTCACTACTGCTCTTGGAAACAGGCCTTCTTGAGCAAAACTGAGTACAAGCTGTGTACCAGATCATATGTGCAAAATTAAACTTATTTGTAATTGGAAATGTATGGTTTCATTTCTAGAAGCAGTACTTACAGCCAAATTAAAGATGTACTTCTATATTTTTCTCTTTGGTTAAAGGGCTTAGCTGAGAATAAAAGTACTTTAGGACCAGAAGAAGTTCGCAAGTCTGCCTTGACACTAGTTATGGGGGCTCTTGACAATCCTAATCCCATCCTCAGATGTGCAGCAGGAGAAGCTCTTGGCAGAATGGCACAGGTGGTTGGAGAAGCAACATTCATTGCCAGGATGGCTCAATATAGCTTTGACAAGTAAGTTCTGCTTTCACTCTAAGTAAAAGATGCCAAATCTCTGTCTCCTGAATGTGGTACCAGGCATTTTTAGATGGCTTCTCATTTTACATTCATTATTTCAGTGTGCTGTGTAACTTAAAGTTTTGGTTTCGTCTGAAGGGCTTTCTCTTATGTTAAAAATTCTGCATCAATAATCAATTAAAAGAAATGCAACTTTAAAAATGTCTTCACAGGCTGAAATCTGCTAGAGATGTTGTATCAAGAACAGGCCATTCATTGGCTCTTGGCTGTCTCCATCGTTATGTGGGAGGCATTGGATCAGGGCAACACTTGAAAACCAGTGTCAGTATTCTGTTAGCACTGGCACAAGATGGAACATCTCCTGAAGTTCAGGTAAAAAAAATAACATCCAGCTCAGTTCAAAGATTATACAGTTTGCAGTTTGTCTTGTCTTCTGTATGTATGTGGATTGGGGATGTAAATCTGCTTATTTTGTTCTTGCAGTGTTGAAGAATTTTAAATTTTTTCTGCAGGCAAAATCATATGAATTTGCATATTTTTGACTAATGTTTCATATCTATAGACTTGCTATATGAAAATTTAATTTGATATTTTATATACTAAAGTAAATAGACTGTTTTCTGTACACAACAATTTTTGTGCAAATGAAAGTGTTGCAACAAGTCCCAAACTGTGAAAAAATTCATGGTAGTTGACTATGCTCTCAAAGCATGTCTATGTATGTTGAGACACCGTTTCTCACTTAAGATGAGAAGATTCATGAGTAAGTACTCTTTACATTTTCAGTGTGGATATTTAGTAATAACATGTATACTATCTAATAGATAAAAATCAAGTTTGTGTGTTTGTCTGTGTCAGGTGAAGACCTGACCTCATATGATTGGCTGTGTCAGGCAAAGACCTCATATGATTGGCTGCCTAAGAAGATTCTGTGGAATCTGGGGTTTGCAGTTTAGGGAGGGACCTTTAGAGTTCTCAGCCACAGAGCTCTTGAGCCTGGCCAGTTGCTATGGAGATGAGACCTAGCAGCAAGGAAGAGGACAGTATACTCCCTTGCGAAACCGAACCTCTGTATGTTAATAACTCTGAATATAGATTGGATTGGGGAATATGGGAAAAAGTTACAGGTACTGGACAAGACAGTTTGGGGAATTAGAGACACAGGATCTCAAATCTTTCTTACAAGTATTATCTATGAGAAAATAAAATCCTGGGCAACACAGAGTATATACTCTAGTTCCTATTAAAAAGAAACATGCAGTGAATTCTATTCAAAAGTCCAGGCAGTAAGTGCTACAAACTTTCAAAGAAATAAAAATGTTTTCATTGTAAACCAGCAATTTTTTTGCTGTGTCAACAATTTATAATCTTGTAAATAATCTGAATTTGTTTCTTTCAACATTACTGAAGTTCGTATTGAATACAAGCTAGCTATTTATTATGTATTATTCTAAGGTATTAAAAGTGGCATGTATGATTTTTAACTGCCACCTCATAACCTAAATTGTGAATCTGGATGTTAGATACAGATTGTTCCCCTACAACAATTGCTTTTATGGTCATCCTTGGGAGAGAGTACAGAACCCACCCACCCCCCTGCCTTACTGGAGCCTGCTAGGAGCCAGATTTACTCTCTCAAACAAAATCTGTTTCACATGACATCAGTTGCCAGCATTCTACTTCATTTCCCCTTTTCCTTGCTTTTGTAACCTTGGTACTTTGAAATTTTCCTTCCAGTGGGCATGTTTTGAGTTCATACCTGTGTATTTCAGTACCATGAAGCCTGAACTACTGTAGGTCATTACAAATTTTGTATGATTTCCTATTCTTTTTTCACCTGGGCCTGTTAGCCTACATAATAGACAAAATGTAATAATGGCTGTCAAAGGTTGCAGTCCAAAGGGCAAAAAGACTCCAAGTACAGTCAGCCCTCCCCATTTGTGGGTTTCACTTTTGTAGATTTGATTATTCATGGATTATTTGCTGTCACCTCTGCTGCCTCCCTATGCCATTTTTTATAAGGACTGCAAGCCTTGTGAGACTGAGAAACTGCAGATGAGGCTTGTAAGTCCCTATTAAAAATGGTGTGGGGCAGCAGTGGAGGTGGCAGTAAGCCTCACCAGCCACCCACTTCTGCCTTGTGAAGGAACCCTGATGCCTGAAAGGAATCCATGGTAGGTTGAATATGGTGATCATACTTTTGTGTGTGTGTGTGTGTGTTAAATATAGTTTGGGAGGGTCTAGAGTTATTTATGTTTTTTCCACTTTCACGGGGTCCTGTGACTAACCCTAAGTGAATGTGGAGGGATCACAGTATTGTGAAGTTGATTTTCTGCTTATCACCTTCCATACCCTCGTTTTTGGTTCTTACTGATAAAACTCCCATTGGAGGCAGTAGGAGACAATTTAAGTAGAAATACTCTGGGGTATTTGACTTTCTCTTCATGTCAGTGACAGGGAGGGCTTTGAATCCAGTAGAACAAACCCAATATGCCCCTTTTTGCCCTTTTCAAATGGCTAGATCCACTCTCAGAAATAGATGCTGCAAAACCTCCACTGTGGCTAGGTGGGGTAAGGAGAAGGCATCCGCTATTGCATCTCCCCAACTATAAAGCTGTAGCATTGTCAATGACCTCTCATTCTGTGTAACCTATTCTGGGAACCATAGGATTGCAGCCAAAATCAGCATCTTTGACAATGTAGTCAGAATTCAAAGAATGTACAAGCTGAAACATTTTCACAGGTAGCAGAGGTCTAACCCACCTTACCTAGTCAATGAAATAAAAGAACTTGTGCCTCTCTCATGTTGGTGCTATGTTAATGTTTTATGCTGGGAATTCATTTCTCACAAGTCTGACATCATGTTGTGGGGCCACATGGGCTTGCCTTCTCCACTCTGTTTTGTTTTGTTGTTCAGAGAGGCAAGAACACTACTTGTACTTGTTTTTCCATAATTACTGTCAGGGAGAGCTGCACTCTTAATTTAGAGATGGAAGGTATGATCCGTTTGAGAACTCTTGTGGCAACCATGTTTACCATAATGCTAATATATTTTGCTCTGAGTACATGACTGACATATTTATTCTTCTTCTTAGACGTGGTCTCTCCATTCACTTGCTTTGATAGTGGATTCTAGTGGACCAATGTATCGTGGGTATGTGGAGCCCACTCTGTCTTTGGTTCTCACCTTGCTTCTGACAGTACCTCCATCGCACACAGAAGTTCACCAATGCCTGGGCCGATGTTTAGGAGCTATAATAACAACAGTTGGTCCTGAGCTGCAAGGTTAGTGTAAAAAAGAATATGCATGACCTGCATGACATCAGTAGATTGAAACTTTGAAATCATGCTATGATAAATTTGCATTATGTTATGTTTGTACTTTGACCTGCATGCCAGTTTTGACAGAACTGAAAATGAATGGTACTGTCTGATCCTTTTATACATACTTTCCAGCTTGAACAGCATTCAACAGAGAATGTGGTAATCCTATAAGCACTTTGTCAACAGACAGAGTGCTTGTAGGATTACCGCATTCTCTGTTGAAGCTTGCCCCTCATAGCTAGCCAAGGTCGGACTTAACAGTATAGATATGAGAAGCCGTCAGTGCCTCATTAAAAGATTGGGTAGTTCTGTTAGTCCCAGAAGAGACAATAGTGACACCTTCAAAGAAGATGGGCCTGTTTCTCTTGGGCATGAATCTTTAGTTGCCAAGATTCAGATATCCTGGCTCTGAGCCAAGTCTTGGAATGTATGGTGTCACAGCAATTTTGGATGGCAGTAATTATTTAGATCTGTTCCAATTTGGCTTTGGGCTTGGTGTCAGGACAGAATTTGCATTGGCTGGAAATTGTGGTGGATGCTTGGGAATGGATTGGGGAGAGTGTGTGACCCTGTTGAATCTCTTGGTCCTCTCAATAACTTGCAACGCTTTTGAATGTGGGATCCTTCTGGACTGTCCAGCTGGAATGGGAGCAGAAGGCACAGTGTTCTAGTGGCTCCAGTACTTCCAGGGAGAACAGCTCCAGAAGTTGTCACTGGTGGGACTCTAGTCTACCTATGACCATTGACATTTGGAGTGTTTAAGTGTTCTGTCTTGTCCCCTAAATTTTTTGTAACCTATGTGAAACTTCCAGAAGCAGCCATCTGGAGGTTTGAACTGTGATGATACCAGTAGACATACAGTGCTACCTCATATTTCCACTGTCTAATCCTGGGATTGTAGTAGTAATTCTGGACAGAGGTCTAAGAGTAGTATTGGAATGGGCAAGATAGAACCATCTGAAATTTAATCCGTGTAAGATTGAAGTACCCATGGATAGAAAAATGTGCTAATGTGGATGGCATTTTAGTTCTGACTCTGGATGAGGTCACATTTCTCTTGAAGTTACATAGTAGAGAAGTTTTCTTGTGAAGGGGCATTAGCTGTCTGTGGTACTTAGAGCAACAGCTACCCAGCTAGTACAAAGTCAAGACTTTATTGACCTAGATTTGTGCTTTCTTTCTGATTACCTGGTAGAGAGTGGTGAGAGATAGGTCTAATCAGTTTTTAATACTGAGTAGAAAAGGGACTTGAATTGTGCCTTGAGGGTAATAAAGGATTACATTTGTGTGTGAGTCAAACTTTGAAATTCCTTTAAAGGGTATGTGATGGAATACAAACATATAATGCATATGTGAAACTGAAGAAGAAAACTACTGTATATAGATGGTTCAAAAGTTGCTTTCATAATGTACTTTTTCTTAGGTAATGGAGCCACTGTTTCTACCATCCGCTCCTCGTGCCTGGTGGGGTGTGCAATTACACAAGATCATTCAGACTCTCTGGTTCAGGCAGCTGCCATTTCCTGTCTCCAGCAACTTCACATGTTTGCACCACGACATGTTAACCTTTCCAGTCTTGTTCCCAGTCTTTGTGTGAGTATAAACCATGTTCCTCCTTTAAACAGTCACTACATGGTAATTAATACAGTGTGCCCTCTTCTGGTGCAACCTCCGCACATGTGAGGTTGTGCAAAGCATTGTGTTCTATTATTGTCAATGGGTATGATGGGTGCAGGCACACACATGTTGCACCCATTGGCTATAATGGGATGTGACACTAGTGTTTTTCATTTTACATGGGAGTTCCTGAAACAGAACCCCTGCATATATGGCGGGCACACTGTACACATTTCATATTAATACAGATCTGGTATTTCATGCAGTGGCAGTGATGAGAGGGGAATGCATTGTATCAAAATGCTTTGACAAGTAGTCATTTTATTCCATTGCTCATCTAATACCACTTTTGGGTTTACTTGCTGTTAATTTCTCAGGAAAACCTGCTTCATGCTTTTATTACCCTTTTTGAGCTGTTGTGGTATCTTGAGGCAAAATCCAAGCAGATAAGCACTTTGGTATTTTTATGATGTCCCAACCTAGGTTAGTTGTGTACCTTTTCAAATGTGCTAAAATGCTAGAAGCAAATGTGTTCTAAGTATAACTTTGAGCAAGCTGGCAACTATTCTGAAGAGTGTGCTGCTTTTTCTTGTTGGAAAAGTATACTACCCTGTGTGCATGTACCTCCTGTGGAGAAAGCCATGAGCCTGCTAACTGCAATAGATGTTCAAATATTTGAAGGGATGCCATGTAGAGGAGGGAGTGGGCTTGTTTTCTGCTGCTTCAGAGACCAGAACAAGGAACAATGGATTCAAGCTGCAGGAAAGGAGATTCCACCTGAACCTCAGGAAGAACTTTCTGACAGTCAGGGCTGTCCAGCAGTGGAATATGCTGCCTCAGAGTGTAGCGGAGTCTCCTTCTTTGGAGGTTTTTAAGCAGAGGCTGGATGGCCATCTGTCGGAGTGCTTTGAGGGTGTTCCTGCATGGCAGGGGTTTGGACTGGATGGCCCCTGTGGTCTCTTCCAACTCTACATTTCTATGATTCTATGATAAAAAAAATATTTAGATGCATTTTGGTAGGAAGAAAGTATGTACAATAAAGTTTTGAAAATGATCGTGTTTATAAAGCATAGTTAGGTTTGTGGTTTATGTGATTTTACATTCAAGAACAGAAGCTTTTCATGACACATGATATCAACTTGTTCTGCTTCTACTTCATTTTGTTCACAAAGCTTTAATACTGTTGCTCTTGGCTTCTGCATTAACCCCAGTTGGCTGACAGTAAAATGTCGCCTCCTCCACACTCTGGCGTAATGCCTTATCCTTTTGCACTTCGGAATGCTAGCAATTTTAGCTTTCTTTTAGATGCATACTTTGCAAAGAGTGAGTATCTAAGATTTCTACAAATATTCAGTATCCAGAAAATCTTACCAAAGGCTCCTAATTAAAAAAAAGAAAGAAAATGAGAGATTGCCAAGGAATTAGGGTTCACTTCTGCATATCTGCCTACTAATGCAGCAGTGCTTAAACTGGATCTCAACTACAATGTTATGTGTGTGTATTAACTGAATAATACCTGTTAAGAATGCAGGCATGCTGAATCATTTAGGGGAAGGGGTTAGGTTAAGCCTCCACTGAGCCCTCTGTGGAATAGTCTGTGGACTGGATTATATCAGAAATGAGGTTTCTAGCCAAATCACGAAACAGGTACTTTATCCATGGTTGTGCTGCATGAAACATTTCTCCAACTGAGGAAATCACATGCAAATTGAAGCTGAATCCCTGACCTGGGCACTGACTAGAGGAACACTTGATCGGGATAGTATTGCATACCCCATACTCCTCCACTGAGGAGAGTGTAGGGCAAGCAAAACCATTGCGCATCACTCATCCTCCCAGTTGGAGAATCCTTTGTATGAATGAGCTTTTCTCCATTAGCACTGATGATAAAAAGGGTTCTGTTTGGGATTTGTTTTAAAAACAGTGGATAGTGAAAACAAGCGTGTGTATGAAACTGCATCAGGAGCTTGCTTTTGTGTGTTTGTCTGTCATTGAACAGAGTTTGGACAAACCATGGGTTACCAAAAGATATATCACAAGGAACAATGTTTAGTTTAAAACCAAAAAGAGATGGTGTTTGATCTCCTTCTCCTGGTGTACAGAAAGAGAGCAAAGGAGAGACTCAGAAGTCTGAGGGACATGAGTCACATAGCAAGAAACTATGGTTTCCCATTATGTGTGAAGTAAATATAAAAGTGTGCAGTTTTGTGTGGATTGCATACACTTTTGTAAGTGTTAATTTCAACTGTTTTTATAGAATATTGCTTTTGTTGAACATCCAGATTCCTATTTTATGGTAGAAGTACTCCTCATTTTGGACATTTAATAGCCTGGTTTGTCAGGTCTGAATCTTACTTTATTTAACTACAGTGGGCATCCATGCACATATATGTAGACTCCTCTGAACCTCTTTTTGCAGCATGTGCATGTCATTAGATTTATTTTGTATCCTATGAAAATATTACATCTTTTAAAATTGTTTGTATAATAAAAACTTCAATGTGTTGAGGAGCTGACTGACATTAATCAACATTTGCTGTGCGTTTCTTTAAAATGACCCAACAATTCATGGTTTCAGGTTCATTTATGCAGCTCTCACCTACTACTGCGTCGAGCTGCGGTAGCATGTCTGAGGCAGCTTGCTCAAAGAGAAGCAGCAGAAGTATGTGAATATGCCATGAGCTTAGCCAAAAATGCTGGAGAAAAAGAAAGTAATGGGATGAGTAAGTTTTGCTTCTATACATTCTCTTTAAAATCCAAACTGGATATAACTGGCACTGTCACCTTTTCAGATGTATTTCCCTTTTGCTGCCTTTACTGTTCAATTTTTTACCTACATGTTGCAACACTTCATTAAAAAAAAAAATCAGATTTTGCAAAATTGACTTGTATTAGTTTATCTGTTGGTTGGTGTTCCAATTGGTACTTTGCTTATATTCAGACGGAACCCCTAGAACCTTGCTGTATTTGCTGGCATATAAGACACACTTTTTTTCTTAAAAAATATTCTTTGAAAACGGGGTGCATTTTATACACCAGCAAATACGGTAACAGTAAAACCATAGGGAATGAACCGGGAGTTCTCCTTGCTCAGGCAAACAGGAAGGGAAGGGGTAGTAGAATTCAGGTGAAGTACTCCTTACCTTCTCCTCTCCTGAGCATTTTGACTCTCCTAAGGCCCAAGAAAAACTGGTGCAGCACTCTTTTCATCCCCCTTCTCTCCTAGTGCAGCATTCTTTTTATTCCCCTCCTCTCCTAGTACAGCACTTTTTTCATTCCCCTCACCAGGGAACTAAAATTATTTTCCCCTGAAAAATACGCCTTGGAAGTGGGGTGCATCCTATATGCCGGTGCATCTAATGTGCCAGCAAATGCGGTATATTCACTTTGGTTTTGAGTGGTAGGAGAGAGAGAGATTTGTTTGTTAGGTCTGATATTAACAAGACTAAGTATGTTTGTCCGTGACGCACAGTTTGCTAGGTTTGATGGTACAACCGCTCCTACATTTATGGTGATGCAATTCTTGAATAGATGGGTTGGTTCTAATGTCATTTTGCTAGCCACTCCTTTTAGCTGGATGAATTCATGCAGGGAATTCATATAACTACATAAGGGTTTATGTAGCCTTTTAAATTTATTTGAAAAGCCTGTCCAAATAAAGAACATTTTCAGACAAATGAATATACATCAGGTTTCAATGATGGAATGATAAAGATGTTTTAAAGCAAAACTATATAATATGGTGATATATTGAATAATACTGAATTCAGAAAATTTCCAGGAAGCATATGGCTTGATGCAATGGAAAACCACACAAATATATAATTTTACTGCACTTTGTGCTTTGAAACTGAATAAGTGGTTTGTGTATTTTAGTAAAATCCACTGGCTTGAGGGTGTTGACATCGTAAAGCTGCAATTTTACATGGCTCTGTGTAGTGTAGTAATAATGATGCTGAGGCATTTGCCAGGACCTGGACCTACCTTAAGGATGCTGAAGTTCCCCCACCCCCTGATTCATGAGCATTCATGCCTGGAGGAGAGTAGGCAGGGGAATCACAGAACTGTCTGATTATGGTCCCTATAGCTAGGCACAAAGTGATTACATCATCATGGTAGCCCGGAACTACCAGAGGTCTCAGCAGATTCTCTTGTTAATTCTCTTGATCATTTTGTTGAATCCTAATGCCAAAATATTTGAGGGAAAATGTTTTTAATCATCTGCCAAGTCAGGCCCTTCCCGCACGAGGAAGTTAAGACGGACCAAGGCGTCCTGTCACAGAGGTCATCCGCACCTTGGATCGGACTAGGTTCGGACTATTTACCTTAGTTCCGCACCTAAGTCCGATCCAAAACGCCCCCAAGTGGTCCTCCAATGCGCTAAGTGAAGACTGGAAAAAACAAGTCTTTCAATTTTCTGGAGCGCGCCATTTCATTCCTGCTCAGCTGTGCAGATTCGCACCAATGCGAGCCTGTGATCAGCGGAGGACGGGCTGTGGGCGTGGCCAGCTTCAGTGGTTGGTCCAGACCCACGAACAACTGGAAGCCGCCATTTTAGCCTCACCAGTGCAGATCTAAAGACCTCGCACTGCTCCGAATCGCCCTGGAACAAACAGAGGAGCCCTGCGGAAGGGCTTAAGGGAAAGTCCGTGTTGCTTCGAGGCCGTAAGAATCGGTAAGTAACAGCACGGAGTGATTCACTCGCCTCGTGCGGAAAGAGCCTCAGACTACTTTTGTCTGTGGCTAGACGAATTCATGTGAGCTCAATGGTGGACTGTAAGGACTTCTGGGTAGAAACTGGCTAATAATAATAATAATAATAATAATAATAATAATAATAATATTTAATAATAATAATATTTAATAATAATAATATTTAATAATAATAATAATGTTTATTTATTTGTATCCCGCCTCTCCAAATTATCCATTTTATTTTTTAATATTGGTGAAGGATCCACATCTGTTTGATTTTTTACCTACTACTGGACCTTTTTCTGTCAGAAACTAAGTTGTCCTTAGATTTATCACTTGTTGAGAGGTGAACAGAGTAAGATTACCCCCGAGATCCTTGGATATAGGATGAGATATAAATATTTTAATTAATAAAATAAGTAAACTTGGTCCTTTCCTTCTTTTTGTTATTTCTCATTCTTGATATTTAGAATATAAATTTCTCAGAAAGGCTTTTTTTTAAAGTTTCTATGTAAAATGCCATCTTGTATTTGATGGCAATATATAGAAAGAAGAATTTGAAGCTTTGGATAGCTGAGATTCAATTAATTTTAATTAATTAATTAATATTCCACTTTCCTCCTGACTGGGACCCAGCATAGTTCACAACATGAATTAAGGTGCATGAATTAAAAACTAGTAATAGAAAAGTTGAAAATTAAATAAGTTATTATATTAAAACATCAGTACCTTAAAACAATATGATGTTAGTTAAAAGGTAGAGTTCTGCTACAGAGTAGTCTTCATATGCATCTATTTCAAGCATCTGGGAATATTTTTAGTTTCATTCAATTTATTTCATTCCATTCAAATAACACCTTGGATTGTCTCGGTTGTTGGAAATAACTGTTATTTGTTGGGGAAGGAGCTAACATCCACTAGCTCTCTATGTAGCTCCAGTCCTTGGAGCTCAGTCAACAGGAATTCTCAGCTAACGGGCAAGGCGAAGAGGTGTTTTGTGTAGATGTGGCAGAAGAGATAGCATAAGGTGAGCTTATGTCTGTTCGGTTAATTTTCCCAGCCCCAGAGAATCTTTTGAGAGAATTTGTTGGGTTGACTCCGTTGTATCTGTTGAGTCCATTGTATCTGTAAGGTTCTTTGTTTGTGTGAACTGGGAGGAGGCTTGCTTGTGTGTTCATTAGTGTTCTATTATATTTTGGTGAGTTTGTGTCTGTTGGGTTAAGGCTGATTGTGTGAACTGAGTGGAAGCTTGTTTGTATTCTGTTGTTCTTTTGAGCACACCAAAGTTCTCCGAATGACCACATGGTCTCAGGCCAACAGGTGTTTAGTGGGAAAGTTTTGAGGGGGAGGCCCAAACTTCTGTTTTGTTGCCTACTTAAGTCTACTGAATATGGATGGTGAGGGAGCTGCTGCAGTCATTTGCAACAGCTGTGGTATGCTTTTGTTTATGCTGAGGATGTGGATAGCTACAGCCACAGGAAGTGCAAGTTGGTTGCCCTGTCAGAAGAGAAGATCCAGCAACTTGAGGCCTTTGTGTATGCTCTTCAGCATATTAGAGAATATGAGGTTTTCTTGGACAGAACGGAGCAGACTGTCCTGGTTGAGGAATTGCCAGGGTATCTCTCTGAGGAGGAGTTCAGTTCCCAAACACAGGAGGTTGACATTTGGAGAAATGTGACATATAGAAATGGAAAGATCAGGGATCATTCTGTGACTTTGGTGCTACAGAATTGATTCAAAACTCTCTCCCTTATCAGTGATGATGAGGAACAGGAACAAGAGTAACACTGTTGATCATCAGAGAATGTGCAGTTGGCCTTGGAAGATTGAGCGCATAGAACAACCCCTGCCAATCCCCAGAAGAGATGTGTGGTGTAATAGGGGACTCTGTTAAGGGGAACAGAAACAGTGGTTTGTGGGTCTGGCAGGATGGCTTGAAAGGTGTGCTGACTCCCTGGGGAAAAGACCCATGATATAACAGAGCAGCTGACAAAACTCATCAAGCCCATTGACTGTTACCGCTTTCTTTTGGTCCTCATGGGAGCCAGTGACACTGCAAGGTATAGCCTCCAGGATATCACAATGGATTACAAGGCTTTAGATGTGAAGCTGAAGGACTTTGATGCACAGGCTGTCATTTCATCTCTCCTCCCAGTTGAAGGACATAGTCTAGGAAGGGAGAGAAGAATAGTGGAGGTGAATAGCTGGCTCTGTGTGTGGTGCCACTAGGAACAGTTTGCTTCTTGGACTATGGAATGTGGTTTCATGAAGAAGGACTTCTTGAAAGTAATGGCTTGCACTTTACAGCAACTGGTTGGAACATATTTGCTAAGAGTCTCATAAACCTGATCAGAAGCGCTTTAAAATGAGTTATGCAGGAACAGAAGACAGTATTCTTGAAGGGAAGAGTTCATTAAGTGCTGGAGATAATAATCTGAACGTTGTAGGGGGAAGAATGAGATTGACAAGCTGGAACGTGTCCAGAGGAGGAGGACCAAAATGGTGAAGGGTCTGGAAGCCATGCCTTATGAGGAACGACTTAGGGAGCTGGGTATGTGTAGTCTGCAGAAGAGAAGGTTAAGAGGGGACATGATCGCCATGTTTAAATATTTGAAGGGATGTCATGTCGAGGAAGGAGTGGGCTTGTTTTCTGCTGGTTCAGAGACTAGGATAAGGACCAATGGATTCAAGCTGCAGGAAAGGAGATTCCACTTGAACCTCAGGAAGAACTTCCTGACAGTCAGAGCTGTCTGGCAGTGGAATATGCTGCCTGGGAGTGTGGTAGAATCTCCTTCTTTGGAGGTTTTTAAGCAGAGGCTGGATGGCCATCTGTTGGGAATGCTTTGATGGATGTTCCTGCATAGCAGGGGGTTGGACTGGATGGCCCCTGGGGTCTCTTCCAACTCTATGAGTCTATAACTGGACAAGTAGTTCAAGAACCCAACAGTGTATGGGAAAAAATCTTAAATATGCAGCTGAATGGGGGAAGATCAATAGTGTTAGATGTCTCTATGCTAACGCACACAGCATGGAAAAAGAAGAAGAAGATGATCTTGAACTCATAGCTCAGCAAAGCAAGTATGGTTTAGTAGGCATCACTGAAGTTTGATGGAGTGAGTGTTATGATTAGAATGTACTAAGAGAAGGGTATAATCTGTTTCAGAGAAATAGACTAAGCAGGAAAGGAGGAGGGGTAGCTTTGTATATTAAGGATGTTTACATCTGTGAAGAGATCCATGACTTAAATCCTGGGAGCTAGGTTGAAAACATCTAGGTAAAAATTAAGAGGAAAAGAAATAACAGTTATGTCATTATGGGGATCTGTTACAGCTCCCCCCCCCGCCCCATCCAGACTGAACAAGTGGATGTGCTTGGAAGACCAAACATTCAGAAAGAATAGATGTAATAGTAATGGGAGATTTCAACTATCCTGATATTTGTTGGAAGTTGAACATTGCCAGGAGTATCAAGTCCAACAGATTCTTCACTTGCCTTGTAAACATTTTCATTGTCCAGGAGATGGAAGAGACTACAAGAGGATCTGCTATTTTAGATCTGATCCTAACCAATAATGATGACCTGGTTAACGGGGTGGAAGTGGTGGGATCCTTAGGTAGGAGCAGCTATGTTCTCCTGGAGTATGTTACACAGTGAAAAGGAGGAGCAAAATGTAATGAGACATGCATATTCTACACTTTTAAGAAAGTTGATTTCAGTAAACTTAGGAAAATGTTGGGTGGGATCCCATGTTCAGGAATAATAAAAGAGAAGGTAGTTCATGATGATGGGGGTTTCTTAAAGTGAGATACTGAAGGCACAATTTCACACATTTCCAATGCAGAGGAATTTGAACAGAAGTCCTGTCAGACTGGAGAAAGGCAAATGTTGTCCCCGTCTTCAAAAGGAATTAAAAAGAGGACCCAAACAATTACCACCCAGTCAGACCAACATCAATACCAGGAAAGATTCTAGAGCAGATCATTAAACAGAGAAACTGTAAGCAGAAAGGAATGGTATGATCACTAGAAGTCAACATGAGTTTCTCAGAAACAAGTTGTGTCAGATGATTCTTATCTCTTTTTTTATAGATTTGTGAGCTTCGTAGGTGAAGGGAATGCTGTGGATGTAGCATATTTTGATTTCAGTAAGGCCTTTGACAAGCTTCCTGTTGATATTCTTGAAAACAAGCTAGTAAAACGTGGGCTAGACAATGCTGTAGTTAGGGGGATTTATAATTGGTTGACTGACCAAACTCAAAGGCTAATGGCTCCTCCTCATCCTGGAAAGAAGTAACGGGGCCACAGGATTCTGTCCTGGGTTTAGGGCTATTCAACATCTTTATAAATGACTTGAATGATGGAACAGAGAGCATGCTTATCGAATTTGCCCATGACACCAAATTAGGAGGAGTAGCTAATACCCCAGAGGACAGGAACAGAATTCAAAATCACCTTAACATATTAGAGAGCTCAGCCAAAACTAACAAAATGAATTTCAACAGGGAGAAATGTAAGGTCTGTATTTAGGCTGAAAAAATGAAATGCACAGATATAGGATGGGTGACACTTGGCTTGACTGCAGTACATGTTAAAGGGATCTAGGAGACCATAAGCTGAACATGAGTGAGCAGTGTGATGTGGCAGCTAAAAAAACCAATGAGATTCTGGGCTGCATCAGTAGGAGTATAGTGTTTAGGTTGAGGGAAGTAGGTTGAGGGAAGTAATATTACCACTCTATTCTGCTTTGGTCAGACCTCAGCTGAAATACTCTGTCCAATTCTGGGCACCACAATTCAAGAAAGATATTGAAAAGCTGTAATATGACCAGAGGGCACGTCCAGAAGGCCTGGAAACCCTCCGTTATTAGAAATGGCTTAGTGAGTTGCGTATATTTAACTTGGAGAAGAAGTGATTTAAGAGGTGACATGATAGCCATGTTTAACTGTGTGAAAGGATATTACATGCAAAATGAAGCAAGCTTATCTTCTGCCTCTTCAGAGACTAAGACACAGGTCAGTGGCTTCAAATTACATGAAAAGAGATTCCACTTAAACATTCGGAAGAACTTCCTGACAGTAAAAGCTGTGGAATGAACTGTCTCAGAGTGTGGTGGAGTATTGTTTTTTGGAGGTTTTTAAACAGCTGAATGGCCATCTGTTGGGAATACTTTGTGTATTCCTGTATGGCAGGGTGTTGGACTGGATGACCCTTGTGGTCTTCCAAGTCTATGATTTTGTGTACCACATACAAGTGGAATGGTAACTTCAGCTTTATTTCCGGGTTCCCTAAACCAGTGCTACTCAAAATGGTGGTCTTTGAACTGTAACTGGTCCCTGAGCCACTGGCTGCTAGTCTTTAGTGAGTTTCTAGGAAAGAAAGAAACAATTGTAGTTAGCAAGAACAACTATGGTACATTTTGCTGGCACACTTGAAAAAAGTAATTGCTGGTCTTGCACATCAGATAGAGAAGTGTTGCACTAAATAATACTACTTACAGTTTCTGTGGATGTGTTCCTCTAACAGAAGACAGTTTATCTCAAATGTTACATTTTCTGTTTTATTCTGTTGTTTCAAATTATTTTAAAACCAGATGAACTGATGCCAGTGTTTCACTTATGTGTATTTCATAACAGCTAAAGGTTTATTAAAACAATCTCAGAGAATTACCATTTTTTTAAAAAAAATTAATGTATCTTTTTAATATAAAATATTTCTGTCATTTATTTTATAGACGTTAGTCCTTTTGCACCAGGACCTGGTTCCCGAAGGGATATTCATGGTCGGCATCAAGGAATTAATATCACAGAGACTGGACTTGAGGGAGTTCTTTTTGGGATGTTAGATCGGGAAACAGATCGGAAATTGTGCTCTGATATTCATGATACTTTAGGACATATGCTTTCGTCTCTGGCAGTGGAAAAACTTTCTCATTGGCTGAGATTATGCAAGGATGTTCTTGCCGCATCCAGTGGTAAGTATCAAAAAATGACTGTGTAAATTGGCAACATAAATATTATCTAATTAGTTTGTTCTTGGCCTGTGGAAGGCCTGTAGAAAACCTGCAGAAGGTTTTTATTTAGAAAATGTTTTCCTTACAGTTTGTGTACTGCTTACCCTTACCTTACAAATACTAAAATCTTAAATATGGTGCACCAAAATATCCTCCTTTGAAGTTAGTGCTTCACCTCAGAAAATAAATGTTAAACAATTAAAAAAAGAAGTTCTGAAAAAAGGTTAGTCTTTATTTCATCTTTCAGAAGAATATTTTTTTTAGCTGTGGGACAGGTATTAATGAGTTTCTACATCAACATATCACAAACAGTATTTTTATGGTTGCTTTCTTGATTAATATTGGGATATGTGACACAGGAGAGGATGCAGTTTGTAAACTGTCATTAGACATGCTAAGGTTCTTAAATCTTAACTCTGCTGAATTTTGCATTGTAACCCCCAGTCGGCCTTTTAAATCACAAACATCGATACAGAACTAGATGCAGAATTAATCCAGTTGAGATATAATCTGTCTGAAATGATATATACTTGGAAACTACATTTTCTGGGCTATAAAGCCTATATATTCTGACTCATAAAGTTAAGGTAGATAGTGTTTAGTGCTTTTCTACTAATGCACAGTAGCATCCTAATGTCAGTGGATCCCTAGGCGTATTTAGAAATTCATTTAATAAGTAGCCTCAGGAGACAGGGAGCTTGCGGTTTTGATAAAATTACTTTCAAAACTTTATTTATGAGGTACTAAGACATGAATGAAACTTCTGAGTCACTGGTCTCTTAATTAGTGTTTCTACTAGGGAGTACTAAGTTTGTCCCCGGAGTGTAAATTGAGCTTTTGATTTCTTCCTTTTGGTACTTTTTGTAACATAGTGCTATGGAATTTAGATTCCTGCCAATTATTTCTCTTTCCTCTTGCAAATGAAATATGCTGCCACTATTTGTATCATATACAAATATTTCTTCTTCATTTGTGTGTGTGGTGAGGTTGTAGCATTTTGAACAACCCAACTAATATTTCATTGACATCAAAGCATTATCATGTACAGTTTTTAAGAGGAAGGTAAATACAGGCATTTCATACCATGCCTCTCCAGAGGTCAGTAAATATGTGTGTGTGATAAAATGAGAAGATGCTTCTTTAGCTTCCAGGTGTGATTGTTAAAAGAATATTTCAACAAGCTTGTTATATTCCTTTTCTTATGTTAATTGATTTATGTGGATTTGCTTCAAAACGATGGTAAATTTGATGTATCTGTATCTGTTGTAATTTTAATTATTTTTTAATGTTCACTTTTAATGTTCACTTGTTCCGAATAGCTCTCACAGCATTCATTTGTAACTCAGAGATAAATGCAAGGTGTATATATATATATATATTTTGTGTTGTGTTGTGACAGCCTTGGGAACATAGTTGGAAACAGAATAAAAATTCTTTAAAAAAACAGAAAATATAAATAATTCAAATAGTAGTAATATCAGGCAGGTATTCTTTGTACAGATCACCATCATATTTTGAGGCAGATATTTTAACATACTGCCTAGAAAATCCTGTCATATTTTTACTGCTTGATTCTTCACCTACATAGAATCAGGGCCTTTTTGGTGGTGTTACTGAAGTTGTGAAATGCTGTGCCCAGAAGCGTTGATGAGGTACCTATTTTATTAATTTTTAGGTGTCAAATGAAGACATTTAATTTTCTTAAACTTGTAGGAGATAGAATTTTAATGATGACCTTGGTATTAATTCAGTTTCTGAATTTGCTATTGATTGTTTTATTAATGATTACATTTTCTTTTTGTTTTATATTATTTTGTTATCATATATGCTTTTCATAGATTTAACTAAGATAATATGTAATTTGTTTTATTGAAAGATGGATTAGACATGTTCTAAATAAAGAACTAAATTCTTTATTGTAGACATGACCACTACAACTTCATTGGGAGGTGAAAAAGATGAAGATGCAGAAAAGAAAGATGAAATGGATGATGATACAATGTTTACAACATTGGGTGAAGAAGATAAATCAAAGCCTTCAGTGGCTCCTCGATGGGCTACTCGAGTATTTGCTGCTGATTGTCTCTGTCGAATTATCATGCTGTGTGAAAATGCAAACAAAGCCCACTTTGATCTTGCTTTGGCCCGTTCAGCCAAACTCAGAAACCCTAAAAGTAAGGAGAAATTGTGACTGCTGCTACTTTGTTGTTGGTGGTACTGTTTCTCCTTCTTCTTCCCATTCCTTTTCTTCCTTTTCTCTTCTTCCTTTTTCTCCTCCTCCTCCCTCATCTTCATTCATCATCACTGTCATCATCACCATCATCACTTCTGTTTCCTTCATGGCCTAACAGCTTAGGAATGTAACAAAGATTTATTTAGATATTTTCTTTATCTTGACTGAGTATTGGTTATTAGGTTATTGTAATCTCAGTTTTTTCCATCATAAAAATCCCATAGCTGTCTGGTGAGCAGTTTGATACATAATTGATACATAATACATAATTAACTTCATATCCGATCAAGGCTTTGTTGTCCATTTTGTAGCCATAGTCATCCACATGGTGGTGTTTTGAAGTTGTTATTGTTGCTCCATATGTAAACAGAGATTTACTTTCACACAGTCAGAACAGAGCTGTCAGCTGTTTTCAGTTTCTTGATCCTGACATTTCAGTGGCTAGTGAGAACCATTACCTTTCACAATGGCTGCATTTATTTGAAATTAAGTCTGAAATCTGAATTAAAACATGGTCTTCACTGACCATTAGCCTATGATAAACTACTGTACTCTTTCATAATGGCAATGAAGCAAAGGGGAAATTCTAATTCATGCCTTGTAATGTGGCAGTTAGACTGTTCTAATATGTTCTTATATGTTTATGCTCACTCTACCCGTGCACTCCTTGTTACCTTCTGTCTTCACAATTTGAAGTTGGTTTCACATTCTAGTTTATTTCAAAACCTATAACCATCATTTTCTAGTTCAAACAGCACAGGAAATTGTGGTTAGTTCACTCAAGACGTCTTCAGTTGTGACATACCAAGAAGTTGTAGCCCTGCTTTTGTACTACCTTTGTTAAATTTCATTAGTAATCATTCTGAGTCTTTGCTATTTTTGGGCTAGTGATATGATGTCATTGACACACCTTAAATTTTTGATGTTGGTTTCCCTAGTTTTTGCCTCTGCTTTTTATATATGTTCTGTGTATAAAATAAATATATAAGGTGCTAAAATGCATCCTTATTTGATCCCCCTTGCTAATTGAAAACTATTCTTTTCTTCATATTCTGTGCTGGTAGAGGCCTCTTGGCTGCAATATAGTCATTGGAACAATCAAATGTAATGGCACTAACTTTTCATTTTGAGCAGTCTCTTGTTTTTTATGATCCACACAGTCAGAGGCTTTGCTGTAAATGTATAACAAACAGACTGATTTTCTTCTGCAATTCTTTCTCGTGTTCCATTAGCCAGTGTAGTATGGTCCCTACTGCCTATTCCCTCTCTAAAACGAGCTTGGACATCTGGAATTTCTTACTTTGTATATAGTAATAGCCTGTGTTATAAAGTTTTGGGCATGCTTTTGCTTTCACGAGAGAGTAATTGAGTAGTCCAATGGTTACTATAATCCCTGACATCTCCTTTCATGAGGACTGTAATATATAAGATGTATGATAATCCAATATATAAAAGTCAGAGTTTGTTTGTCTGTGTCAGTCGAAGACTTCATATGATTGGTTGTCTAAGAAGATTCTGTGGAATCCTGGGTTTTGTGGGGCCTTTAGAATTCTCAGCCAGACTGCTCTTGGGCCTGGCTGGTTGCTATGGAGACAAAGCCTAGCAGCAAGGAGGAGGGCAGTGTATTCCCTCAGGAACCCAACCTCTGTATGTTAATAACTCTGAATATAGATTGGATTGGGGAATATGGGGAAAAGTTACAGGTACTGGATGAGACAGTTTGGGGATTTAGAGACAGGATCTCAAATCTTTCTAACAAGTTTCACCTATGAGAAAATAAAATCCCAGCCAACACCAGGTATATACACTAGTATATAATATATACACTACAATATAATACAAAACAATACAATATATAGCATTTCCAATCTGTGGACTGTTGCTGCCCCTTGCCCACATATTTATTGATTTTTTTTTTTTTGTTAGAATTTGGATAGATTCCATCTCTATAGTTTGGAACAGCTCTATTGGTATGCCATCTGTTCCTGGTGATTTATTTTTTCCAAGTGCTTTGAGAGCAGTTTTCACGTCATGTTCTAAAGTTGCAGATTCCTCATTAAAAGGTTCTTCCTTCTGAAGAAATGTGTCATCCTACCATCTCTTCTGTGTAGTTCTTCAGTGTCTTTTACAAATTCAAGATTTTTTCTTGGCTTTGGGTGAAAATGGCAATGAACATTCTGCTGTGTTAGCCTTCTTAAAGACTTCTTATTCTAATGTGCCAGCTCCCCTGAGTTGTATCCAGTGGTGGCTTTGCTTTACTGCACAGCATTCCTGCTTGCGCAAGTCAGAGCACTGAAATTTTTCCCATAGTCACCAACAAATATTTAAGATCTCTATTTGGCCCATCCAAACAGATGCTTGTAAAGGTCTGGGGAACTGATACAATAGAATGAGATATGAAATATGAGATAGAAAACTGCAGTAGGTAGGACTGTTGAAATTTGCATGCCCCTACTTCGATGAGCTGTAATGTTTCCTACTAAGGCAGTTTTCCACTTCTCCACAACAGCGAAAGTACCAGTGCTTTTCATGCTGATTAGCTCTTCGCAAATTTAGTTGAATTTGTCACAGAATCATCTTCAAAAATCCTATGCAAGTTCAGTTTAATGCACTTCAGATTAATAGTATGTTGTTGCAACAAAAACAGCTTGGCATTAAGTTGTGGATTAGCACATTAAACTATTGTCTCTATTTTTTCTAGTGATTTCACCTAACTTTCTAGATTCCAGAATTAGTGCTAAAGTTTAAAATATATTTTACTGAATTGGGTTATTGAAATTCATTAGGTGGGTGCCTTTCTCTCTGTCACATTCAGTAAAACAAAGACCTATTACCTAAGGAGAAGAAATATTAGAATTGGAGAGAACGTGTCACATGACTCGTGATATTCTAATTAATCTGTGTGATTTCTTCGAGAAGGCAGCAAGGAGGAAGGAAGGAAGGTGAGAGAGGGAACTTTCTGGAGCCTATGTTAGATAGCTGGAGTAGTGGAAAAGAAGGACAGCCAAGTTTTGGAAAGAATTTTAAAAAGAAAAATGGAAAAGAAGAGAAAAGAGTGTTTTGGGCGGGAATGAAGATGGGAGAGAGTTATTTGTTTGCTTAAAAGAAGACCAAAGCGCTTGAGCAGCTGTGGCCATTTCAGAAAGTCCCCTCCCCAGCTTATATATAAGAAAGTGCTTAGAGTCCTTCTGAGGGAATAGCACGCATTGTTAATCTTTTCAGTAACTTCTGCTCCTCTATTAATTAATTTCTGTACTGGTTTCTATTTATATTATGGTATGCAATTGTCCCTCCACTTTCATGATGGTTCAGGGTGCAGAACCTTTGTGGAGGTGGAAAAACCATGTATAACTTGCACCTGACCGCTCCCGTTCCCTTCCGGGGCTCCTCTTTTCCCGTTCCCATGCAAAAGGGAAGGGAATGGCGGGGGGAGACTCACACCAACCTGCCTTTTCCTCTCTGGAACTCGCCCTGCCATTCCAATGCATTTTGCCCTGGTGCTGAGAACTCGGAGGAAGGCAACTTTATATGGACAGAATGAGATTTTTCAAAGTAGCCAGTAACAGAATGTGCTCCCTTAAGATCAACGGAGAGAACCATCTTGCCTTTCTGTGTAAATCCTATGGCCTGGCCCAACACTTAACATTTTGATCAAGGAGTTAATTAAAAATAACTTAGTGCATTAAACAAGCTCATTTATTAGTGCTTATGCTTAGTGCTTAGTGCTTTTCCAGCTTCTAGCGTTTAACATTATTGATTTAATTTTCAAGCCTAACTGAACCAAACCTAATATTCCAAGCTCTGAGCAAAAGTCATGACTACAGAAATCTGGTAACATTCCTCGTCCATCTCCTCTTTGCACTACATCTGTTTTTATAGTCTGAATCAAACTCTTGTTTTCAAAATAGTGTGACTAAATTGCTCCTTCACTCCAAAAGGACCAGTGACTGAACCTTAGAAGTTATCACATGCTCTGTTGTGAACAGTAGACAATCTAAGGCTTGCGAAATACAGTAGAGATTTTCTGTGGCTATGAGGACAACTCTTCTGTGTGTATCTAATTCATGATTTAATTTTTGATTTAATTGTTGGCAAGAATACTGTGAAAATTCAGTTTAACCTTGAATATAGTTCAAATTAGAAGTATGTTAAATGCAACTAAAGGCTGAGAGATCATTGCTTTTAAAGCACTGCCAGGACTAGGTTTTTCTTTCAGCTTGCCTAGATGAGACTATAAAAATGTGCATGTTGTTGCAGGTGCCTTTTGAATTAACAATGTGGATTTTCTTGCTTGTGCTTTCAGATGACCTTCTAGTACTTCATCTCTCAGATCTTATTCGCATGGCTTTTATGGCTGCAACTGACCATAGCAACCAGTTGCGAATGGCTGGCCTCCAAGCACTTGAAGATATTATCAAGAAATTTGCAGCTGTTCCTGAACCTGAGTTCCCAGGCCATGTGATTCTAGAGCAATATCAGGCAAATGTAAGATAATCTTTGTGTTTATGGCAATTTAAAATTGATTGTGGAATACCTGAGGTTAGTGTCATCTTGGATTTGTAAGAATTTTGAATTGATGCCATTTTGGACGGGTGCTCTGGAATACATACTTAGAGCACTTTCAGAACTTACTGAAGGATCAGCTGTTGTTCCCTAGAATCTTAGGTCTATTGTTTTCTCCACTTAATTATTCCAAATGTAATAAAGTCCAAAAGAGTTTAAATGTAATTGTGGAGCTTTACCAGCCAATGTTGGTCTCTTGATTGCATCCTCACTAGAGTGATTACTTTATTCTTTATAATCAGCCTACTCACATGTGGTAGTTTCTGGGAGATGAAAGTGTTATTAGCCCTAGTTAGAAGCAATACCTTCTCCCGCCCCCCATTATTAATTGCATTAGTACAAGAAGTATTGAATGACAATTTCAGAATGAAACATATTTAATAAAATAGTACTGTTTTGCAGGGATGTCTGTTTTTAAAACAAGATGTTCTTCTCCAGTGAAAAAATGAGACTAACATTTGTGTATGGCGAGGCGGGAGGGAATACCCAGTTGTTAATCTCTTCCCTTCATCCTCCCAGTGACTATAAAAGCTACAAACATTTATTAATGCAAAGCATATGGTATCAAAAGTTGGAATTTGGAGAGTTGTTCCATCACACTGTTTTCTCCTTTTTTCTCTGTAGGTTGGAGCTGCTTTAAGGCCAGCTTTCTCACAGGATACCCCTTCGGATATAACAGCAAAAGCTTGTCAGGTACAAAGAAAAGTACTATTGCAACTTGATTTTAGAAGTTTATGGTTATGGTTGTGAGAGAGAAAAATAATGTATCTCTGTGTGTATGTGCATACCTTCAAATTGCCTGTTGGCTTATGATGACTCAATGAATTTCATAGAGATTTCTTAGGCAAGGAATACTTAGATGTGGTTCTGCCCATTCTTTCCTCTGAAATATAGCCTACAGCACCTGATATTCATTGGCAGTCTCCCACCCAAGTAGTAACCAGGGCTGACTCTGCTTAGCGTCCAAGATCAGATGGGATCTACCAGCCCAATAATGAAATGTAATTTATTGGGGGAGTTCTAAAAGTATATAGAGAATTTATTTTGTCCATTAAATACGCTGTTCCTTTTTTGGTTCCATATTGAGAAAGCATATCATCTCATTAAAACTTCCTGGAGCAGTGCAGATGTATTGCTTGCATGTGTATTTCACCATTCCTCAAAAGAACTGAGATCATCCTATCTACAAATGGTTCCATTTTATTCTTTCAGTGTTTCTGGTAGATAAGTTCAAACTCGTGCTGTGAATTTCATGGATGAGTGGATATCTGAACCCTGTCCGAGATGGTATTAGATCCACTTTGGTAGTTCCCTATGTTGTGGGTGGTTTCTTATGCCATTTCTGCACTGCAGTGTTGTAGTGCGATTATTCCACTTTCAACATCCCATGGTATCCTGGAGTGTGCAGTTTAGGGAGAGGCATTTAGAATTCTCTTGCAAGAGAGCTCTTTGGCCTCAGTAAACTACAAACCCCAGAATTCCACAAGATGTTGAAAGTGGAATAATAGCACTATAAGAGTGCAGTGTGGAAATGGCCTTAAAAGATGGTGACAATCAGAATTTGAGTAATCAAATTGGGTTTTTTTTAGGTGTGTAGCACCTGGATAGGAAGTGGAGTGGTAAGTGACCTGAATGATCTACGCCGTGTTCACAACCTACTTGTCTCTTCTCTGGACAAAGTACAAACGGGAAAGGGTTCTTCCAGTCAACTTTACAGGGAAAGTGCCACTACTATGGAAAAACTGGCAGTACTCAAAGCTTGGGCTGAGGTAAGCATTTAGAAATGATAATATAACAAAAATCACTTATTCTAACTCTCCTGTGGATTGAAGAATGCATTAAATGCAAATACTCTCGAGTTGTTAATCTTCTTTCTGTATGTCTATTGATTATTTCATTGTACAAGACATAATATATGTAAATTAGCAGAAAGCATACTAACTGGACTGTTGCTGTCTGCAAAAATTTCAACAATAGTATTTGGTTTTAAAATGCAGTATAGTAAGGTACTTTCTGTCAATAGCCATTATTTATTCTACTCACATGGTTATTGTAACAACTTTGAAAAGTTTGTTTTGGATGGATTATTTATTTTCATTATTAGTGAGTCCTTAAACAAACAGAACACACAGGAAGGGCTGTACTGTGCTGCCACTCCTTATTTTTCTACCAAATCTAGTAGCAAAGGACACAGAGCTCTGTGTCTAACGTAATGAAGCACTGATGGGAAGGGACACATTCGTGGAACATGGAATACTTTGTTTCTTTTGTGAACACAGCCAGTAGTAACATTTTGTATTGGTCTTTATGTAAAGGTATATGTAGTAGCTATGAAGATTAAAAAAGAAGCAGAAACTAAGCCAAAGAAAGCTGTTAAGAGTGGAGGTGATGATGATGACGATGATTATAGCACAGTTGATGAGCTGCCACCAGACAGTTTAATAACTCTTGTACAACCAGAGCTGCCTACTCTTAGTCGCCTCTGGTTGGCTGCGCTTAAAGACTATGCTCTTTTGACTTTACCAGCAGAATTTGCAAGTCAGCTTCCTCCAGATGGTAAGAAATTTTCTCTGAAATACAATTTTTTTTTCTGTCTATGTGAAATGCAGATTAGTTTCTTAAAGGCAAAATTAGTTTTCATGTACAATGTCCATACACATGCTTTGCTGTGATTCATTTATACTGGAAAACTGGAAAAGTCTGAAGGGCACAATCCCCTAGCATTTAGTATAAGCCTGTACTTCCTTTCTTCAACAGTACAGTTCATCCCTCCATATTCGCTAGGATTAGGGGCACAGAATCCCTGTGAAAGTGGGAAAACCTTACTCCCGCAAAAAAAAATATTTAACACAAAAAATTATGATTAGCATATTCAACCCACTGTAGATGCTTCCACTGCCGCCCTATGCCATTTTTAATAGAGATTTAGAAGTCTGATTTGCAGTCTCTCCACCTCACATGGCTTGAATGCCTATTAAAAATGGCATAGGGCAGCAGTGGAGGCAGCAGTATATAATCTGTGTATAACCTAAAGTGAAATCTGCAGACATGGAGGGCCGTCTGTATTTGTTTGAGAGATGATTGGTGATGAAAACATCATCATCTGACCGTGATAATATGCTGTTCTCACATGCAGGTATTACTTTCTATGTGCAGCATCAAATAATGACCTTGACTCTGTGAATGAACCATCACAGATCAATCAAATTTTGGATAATATTTTAGATATGTTTGAGCAATGTTGTCCATACATAAATCTGCCAAGTCCTCAAGGGTGAAATTGAATGTTAACTGTCTAAATGATGCACATGTTTGTGTGAAGTGACTGAGGATACCATGTTTATGGCAGTGGAATAGCCAGTGATGGAACTGATAGTGTAGAATTCTGAGTGAATATTATCTTTTGGGAGGCTTGTTTCATTCTTTGATCGTAGTCTGCACAGATTCTAAGATTTATATGGATCACTCAAAAATATTTATCATTCTAAATACTAAACACATATACTTGCTATTGATGTTGTTCTGTTCACTATCACACTCATACTAAAGATGTAATGGTTACCTTAATAGGTGGAGCATTCTACACTCCAGAGACAATTGATACAGCTAGACTGCATTACCGGAATTCATGGGCTCCAATTCTACATGCAGTTGCACTGTGGTTAAACAGTACAGGATTTAATGCTTCTGAAACTATAGAAGATGCATCAGCAGGAATACCTAATCCACAGAATCGTGCCACGTCCATTATGTTAAACCCGGCACCTGGAACACCTCCTTCCACCAAACCTTTGCAAGAAATAAACAAGGATAGAATGCACTTGATTTTGGGTAATACTGTGCACTGCTGATTGAGAACTCTGTAAACTACTACTGTATATCATATGGGAGCAATATTGCTGCTTTTAGTGGCTTCTCAGGTTGTGACAATACCAGAAATAGATATATTCCTGTTTTCAAGGCCACCTGTGTGTTTTTCCCCCTGATATTTGAGAATCCTGATTTGCTGAAGCTGATATCTACACAGTGGTAGAGCTTAGAGTGCATGGAGGGGGGTGGGAGGGGGTGTGGCCAAGGTGTGGGGGGGCATGACCACGGTGTGTGGGGTGTGGCTACAAGCCGGAAAGCCCCAAAAACATTGCTGCAGGGGTGAACTGTCCCTATTGCACCCCCCGTCCCTATGCGGCTGTGTCTACAATCTTATATGTAGACAGTATCATTGTATATAGAACTTAAATTATATATGCAAATAAATTTGCAAGCAGTATGCTTTTTTTATAATCCTGCACTGCTAAGAGTTCTGAACTTGCCCAAAAATCTAAAATCCTTTGTCTTTCAGGAGTTAGTATACAGTTCCTCTGTTCTCCTCGACCAGAAGAACCTGTTGAACATGTTACATCCTGTTTAGAAGCACTGCATACTTTACTGGATTCCCCTTGTGCTAGAACCCACATTGCAGAGGATCAGGTATAGTTGTTGAAGGTCGTAAGTGTAACTGTGAATTGTGAATCCCTTTCAGCACACAAGAAATGAAGGAGAATGTTAAATGAAAGTTTGATTGTTCCTCTTAGAATGGAAAAGTTTGCGAAATAGTGTAGTCTTGTCCTAAGTCAAAGGACAGGGCCAGAGCCAGGATGGTGGTATGATTTGAGCATTAGACTAGGACTCTGAGAGACCACTAATTGAAAGCCACTGATCTTAAGCAAGTCACACGCTCTAAGACTTAACAGAAAGGCAATGGTAAACCTCCTTTGAATAATCTTGGCAAGAAAACCTTACCATAGGGTTTCCCTAAGTCAGTGTTAACTTGAAGTCACAGAAACTGCAACAACCAAGACCAGACTGCAGTGTTGTACTAGCACTGCAACACCAGTGTGCTACACCTTTCTTCTCTTCTCACCTGTACAGCCCTTTAAACCATGCATGGAGAGAGAGAGAGCTCCACAAGACTTCCCTGTCCTCTCAAGACTGCTTTTTGAGTCCTCAAGACTGCACTAAGAAGGAGAGAATACCCTCTCCTCATACTGCTATTCTGCCAGCTAAAGCCCAGTATTAGATACTACCTTTAATTTTTTCTCCTCCATTTTTAAAACTTATGATGAAAAAAGAGCTGAACCTCATATTTGTTGTTTCAATCCTCTTCAGTCAATAAAATGCCAGCTCATAAAAGATTAATGGAATGGGAATGATGACAAAAAGCAGACAATGGGTTTTTTAAAATGGATGTTTATATTTTCAAAGAAAATAAAGTTGAAGTTAGCTTAGTTTAGGGAGTTAGGCATATGGGAACTGAAAATTGATGACTCTGAATAATATCCTTGATCATTTTAAATGTGAATGCTCTTTCAGATGCAGATTGAATGAGGTACTGGTTGGATCAACAGAAAACTGGATAGTAACTTTAAAAAAGCTTTTATTTTCTGAAGAATCTTAGCTTATAGTTGCTTTCAGTGTTAACAATTATTATTTCCTGATGATAGCTACTTGGTGTTGAACTTCTGAGTGTGCTTCATCGACTCCTGTTGACCTGCAATCCTCCTTCAGTCCAACTGCTAGTTACAGGTGTGGTACAGCAGATTGTAAAAGCAGCTCAGGACCATTTGCAAGAAAAAGAAACATACTGAGTAAGATGTACATGTTAATTTTTTCTGTAACAGTTTCTTAGTTGGGCAATAATGAACAAAATAAAGTTCTTCTAAAAATAGAACATGCAAAATTCCTCATTTAGCAGGTTCGTATAATAGTGCTGGTGTGATTTGTATCCCGCCTCTCCATATGGATCGAGGCAGCAAACAACTTACAAATAGCTTGTATTTCGATACATTTTTCTATACATGCCCCCAACAAGCTGGGTACTCATTTTACTGACCTGCGGAAGGATGGAAGACTGATTTCTGGAAAAAGACAAGAAAAGTACTTTGCTGCTGGAATGTTGAAGTGTTCTTGCTCATATGTCATTTGTTAGTTATTCTAAACCTGTATCCCATCAACTAGTCAACCATATAATTTATTCATGAGAATAGTCCTACTGTATAGCATGTTCACCTGTTAAAATGGTTTTGATGGATTTAAGATTAGTTATTGCATGAAGAATAGGAGCAAGACAGCTTAATATATTTAGAAGAATTGTTTATTGAAAATCTCTGCTATAGAAAATGGTGTATGCTTATCTTTAATGCTCTCTCAGCCTTTTTTTCATTTGCAGATCCAATGTAAGTACAAAACAAAGCTAACCCAAGCTGAATAATATGATATGCCACTGATTTATATTAATTGATCTTTGCCCGTATGTTATCTCTCCATGTTCCAGAAGGGAACAGATTCATATTTGGTATATTATTCCGTTTATGACCAGAATTGTGGATTCTGCATTCACCACAATTTGTAAAAAGCAAAATAAGCATTTTGCTTTACTTCCTGCTATTTACTTTTATTTTAATCCCTGATCATTGTGTTTGAAATATAGAGTGCCCATATTTATTATGCCCTGTTTTATTACCCTTTCTATCTTGTCCAGAGTGGGGTTCCCTGAGTGTATTTTTTAATGCATGGTTTCCCTTTGTTTTAGATGAAGAAGATGCAAAGGAAAAAGACACCAGCACCGTGGTGGGTGAAGGAGGAGAAAGTGGGGGTCTTGTGCCTGGCAAATCTCTTGTATTTGCTGCCATGGAGCTGCTGATGTTTATTCTAGTACGACACATGCCGCATCTGAGCACAAAAATGTCAGATTCTCCAAGTCATCTCAGTAGCAGAACCCAGCTCCCAGAAGAAAGTGCTCGCCTTGTGGCTGCCACTGTTTCCATTCTGTCTGACCTGCCCACTCTCTGTTCTCCAGCTGGTAGTGTAATAAATCTTTACATTAACATAATTACTTTTTGTACAATCAGAATATAACGTTATTTGTTAAGAACATAACTATAACAACATTCCAATTATATATTGTGGGGGACGGGTCACCAGTACGGTATTCATGATCTTTCAACTGACATTCTTATGTATCTGCTTACAGAATACAGAAGTTTGCTTCGTTTGGCTGTGTTTGAAATTTGCATTTTGCTTTTCAGTAACCTGAATCTATACTATTTCAATTTCTTCCACTTTAAGTAATTTTATTTTTTGAAAAAATGTGCAACAGGCTTTTGACACAATACTTTAGATCATAGATCAGATCATAATTTAAACGATTACTAGCAACCTCAGTAAGTGCTTGATATCAAATCCATACACAAACCAGGCAGAGTTGTTATTTGGATATAATGATTTGTATGGCAGCTCAGAACTAGGGCCTAAATACCCAAAGGCATGAGATCCCATCTAATCTTGGAAGCTAAGCAGGGTCATTCCTGGTTAGCACTTGGATGGGACACCACCAACAAATACCAGGTGCAGTAGGCTATATCTTAGAGGAAGGAAGTGGCCAACCCACCTCTGAGTATTCCTTGCCTAAGAAAAACCCATGAAATTCACAAGGTCACCATAAGTGGCCAGACCACTTGAAGGTACTTACATACACATGGCGGCTCATCTGTGGTACCTTTATATCACTAAAGAAACAAGATTTTCCAGATGACTTCTAAGAGTCTCTTTTGTTTCATGTTAACAATAATTGCTCAGTACATAAAGCAATTCTGAACAATCACATTATATTATAAAACAATAAGTGCTTAAACGTAGTCTGATGGTTTTGATATGCAGGGATCCTTCTTTTCTCTTGTCAGGCAGATAATGCTGCATGATGAAATACCTTGCTAGAGGAGAACAAAGTAGTAATACTTCATGAAGAGCACTGTGTCCCACAGAACTGTGGGTCATACCTGTTGGATACCATTTTGTTATTACAGTCTCCTACAAGAAAATATATTTTGTATTTTATATTTCAGGATGCATGACTATATTGCCTACGATCTTATTCCTGATAACACAAGTGTTGAAAGATACTGCTGTAAAAACAGTAGGAAATCAGGTTCCATTGCCAGTCACTGCAGCACTTCAAGGATTGAAAAACATTGTTACTCTCCCAATGGCAGTAAATGAAGAAATCCACAAACAGTGGACAAATCTTATCCGTAGCACTCTGGCCTCAATTTTAGAATACTCTCAGCCAGGTAATATGCATGCAGTCACTTGGAGCTACTTTTTTTAAAATGAAACAAAACTAGTAGGTCTGCTCTGGGAAATAAATCTGATGTACTCATTTCTCATAATTCTGTATACAAGGGAATTAAGAGTAAGGAATTAAAGGCAAACATTGGGGAAACCAAATAATCTTTTCTATACTTGCGCTACTTTATAGGATTCATTACTGTCTTTAGTGCCTTAAAAACACTATATTGATTAAGTTTGTACTTTTTCTATATATGAGGAAAGTATTCATGTGGATACATAATTCAACTCTTTATAATCCAGAGCGGGAGCCTAAATTAACAAAAACTAATTTCAATGTGTATTTCATGTGTTTTGGAATGAAGTTTTCAAAATCGTGTGAATCAATAAATGTTAAGGCTGCTTTCAGAAACATATCAAGATCTCCCTCAGTGGCAGCCACTTCCATGCTACATTGTTATAGTGGTATATATTTTATTACAAGCCACAGAAAGAGTACTATGGAAGTAGTGTAAAGCATTACATAATTTTTGAGATAAAAATGTTAAACATTTTCCAGTATCCTCCTAATTGGTAATAGCTCAGTTACACTTTCCTGTTTCATACCATTCTCAGCGTAACCTCTTGGCCTCTTTTCACTGTGTGTGTCTGTATATGTTTTCCCCCTAGAAGTCTCAAAGCCTATTTTAGATGAAGTAAGCATACTTACAGCTATTGCACTATTCCTTTGGTCTGCAAGCACAGAAATAATTGGAGTGCAGTCATTACAGAATGGCTGCATGAACAGATTCAAAACAGCACTGAATTCTCCTGATCCTTGGGTAAGTTGTTCCTATATACCCTAACCAGCATTTCTTGAAATGCTGCCATTTGTTCACCCAAGCTACATACAGACTGATCATTTGACTACATTTATACAGGTTAATGTATGTACAACTGTAGAGCATGTACAATTATTTTGGCTTCTAGTTCATTGCTAACCAATGTGGCATAAAAATTCTAAAGACAAAATACCATCCTACTTTAAAAGTTTACTTTCATTTAGCAGTACTTTCTTTTGTCTTATTAGAGTAATGTAAAAAGTACTGAAATTCAGTTGCTTGGCTTTTTACATTTGTTACATGTGGACATCTGGCAAGCATTGCTTCATCACCCATCTATACCACGTGTCTTTTTCACTGGGAAACTGTTTTGGCTACAAGTATCTAGGTGACAGTGCATGTATCCTTGCCTAATCTTGTTGTCCCATGTTTTGGATGCTGCACAGATAACATCCAGTTGTTCATATCAGTTGTAATCCAACAAAATGATTTATATATAAGAGTATGACCCTCTGTGTGAATTTCCCTTGTATAAATGAGATTACTGAATACCTGGTATTATGCAAATAGTGGAGATTGTATTCTTTCTCTTTAAATTGAAAAAGAGCTATTGTAGAGCAACCTGTTATTCATACTAAGTTTTCAAAATGTACGTAGCATTGGGTTATATACCATTTGTTGTTATTTGCCATCAGATTGGCTTTGACTTGTGGCAAATTTGTGAATGAGCAACCTCCATATATATATATATACACACACACACACACACACACACACACATACATACATACACACACACACACACACACACACTGAACCAACTATATATATAGTAGAAAGACAGAGGTAGTAGTTTTTGATAATTGGAGAAGGAGATGTGATCTTAAGTAGGTTGCTGCTGGGAAGGGAATGGTTAACCTTCCTACCCTGTATGTTAAGATTTCTCAAAAAATCCCCCCACCCCACTGGTATGGCAGTTTGTTTTACATCTCTCATGGACTACAGTGAGAGGCCTTTTTCAAACCAAAGTGTTGCACACATGGGAGGGTGTCTGTATACCTATGACTAAACGGAGACAGGGTGGGCTTGGCTGCACTGACCATTTGTATGTAGGCCTGGGTGGTTACCCATAATGGAATGTAACTCAGGATTAAGATGTTTCTCCACCATTGCTCTAGGTAGACAATGAATGTGAACATAAATAATGAATTTCTAAACATAAGTGAGACATTTATTATTACTGTCTTCTGAGGGAAAATAATTACAGAGGGAAATTAATTACAGAGGAAAAGAGGGAAAGGTCTTTTCAAATTCATTACTGAGTAACAGTATTTCCTTATAATTAGAGTTGCCATTCTTTCTCATTTTTCCTTCTCAGATAATTATTATTTGAGTGTTATTTACTCAGTAGTTTGATAGGTTTACTGAAAACCCTAACATTATTTAACAATGTTATATATATTATGACTAGGTTCAGGCCAAATGCTACCAACTTCTACTTTCGGTATTTCAACACACCAATCGTGCCCTCTCAACCCCATATATCCATTCACTGGCACCTATAATGGTTGAGAAACTGAAAAATGTAGAGAAGAACCGACCAAACAACAAAACAGAACTTCTGGCAATCCAGGAAGGAATTAAAGTTCTTGAAACACTTGTTGCTCTTGGTGAAGAACAGAACAGTAAGTGTTTTGTTTTCCTAGGACAGGAATTTTCAAAGTATAGTGGGGCAGACCAGAATTAGGCAGGATCAATGATAGTATGCTTTCCATTTCATATATAGATTATCATCCTGTTCCATTTATTTCTCATGGACACAAGAGCTTTGGTAAGAATGTGTGGGTGAAAACCAATTAAGTCTTCCTACTGGTGGATTTGTTTTCATTGACGAAACAAGAAAGAGGCCATCACCATGCCCTACAGCAAACCCTGTGCCCTCAAAATCTTCTCCAGATGATGAGAGGACCTTCTAGAACATATTTGGGAGGGATGCAAGGAGGTGCAGAGGGCAAGAGAGGAGATAATCACATAGTGCATATCCCCCCCACTATTAAGAGCTTACCTGTTCATTTAAATGTATGAAACAAATGTACATTCTTTTTTGAACACAGAATGCAGCTTTCTATTAGAGGCAAGGCATCCTGTATAGACAGCCTCCACAAAATCATTTGGAGTGCCTGAAACAGGGTATCTGTCTGTGGCCAAGAGATCTGTGATGCAATGGCATACATGCTTTGTGATGTGCTATTTTCAGCAGATTAAAATAGTAGATCCTTTTTAAAAAACACCTGTTCTTTTTCTGGTTATATATTACTGCATGCAGTTTTATGCTATATGTCCCCATGGTAACAGAGTACCTTAGAGAACTATTTGGCTGTTCTGGAACTGAGCACAGTGTGAAGTTGTGAGGAGAACCTAAAAATAGTTCTTCTCTCTTTGCCACTGGGCCTTTCCAGAGTGATGTTAGGAAAAAATGATTGGCAATTTTTTATTTTTTTTATTTTCTAATGGAAATAAATTAACATAGAGTTCTGAGTTCGTGTCTAAATTTAACATATCTAATTTTAATTATGCTCCTTTTTTAGGAATTCACTTGCTTGCTCTTCTTGTTCCTACCCTCATATCGTATTTACTGAATGACAGTGCTTTCTCTTCTGCATCTGCAATATCCAAAGAACTTCATGAGTTTGCCCTCCAGGACTTAACACGCATTGGACCTCTGTATCCTCATGCATTCAAGACAGTAATGGGAGCGGCTCCTGAGTTGAAGACACGGCTGGAAACTGCAGTGCGAGCAAGTCAGGCGAGCAAAGCAAAGGCAGCTGCCAGGCAACCACCACCCACAGTACATTCCACTCCAACAATTAAACTCAAAACTAGCTTTTTCTGATTTATTTCTTTTGGAATCAATCATAAAATTGATCATCAAGCAATGTATCATTCCTTTCATATTGCTGTATAGCATATTTTTCCTTGTTGTTCATACCTGTCCCTTAGAGGCTGTGTGTTATATGTTGTGATTTGAAATTTGTGCATTAGAAGAGACATAATCTTATCTGGATGTACATAATTTTTATCAAATGGAATAAGTTTGATCATGCATTTGAGATCGTGTTAAAAAAATCTCCTGTAACAAAATGTTTTGTGTGGCATTTGTCTTTATTTTTAGAATGTTGATGCATTCAGGGGAAGTATGTGACTTTAGAAGTTTATCAATTACCGGTAGGTAAGGTTGCTGACAAGTTGGGTGTAGAGGTAGAAAATCAGTTTTAATTGCCATTTATCACTGAAAATCTCAGGTGGTTTAATGCCTTTTTGTACTGAAGAAAGCACAAACCACAGCTGCATCATGACTATGTGTCCTGCGGTATTAAAAAAGAACAGCAGTGGGAGAAAGTCACTTAGGAATATCGGTTAGTTGCACTAGACTTGACAGGTTGAGATTCCAGTTGAAGGAGGATTTTTTCTTTTTTTTCAATCTACCCTCTACCCTGTTGGAGAAGACAGACCCTTTGGCTATATTTGATATATATGTTTTATCCAACTGAATCACTGTGCTTGAGTTCACTGATACAGCAAACAGTTGTGCTTTGGACTCAAAGAATGGGATCTAGGAGCCCTTGAGCTTTATTATCACTCTAGATAATAATAGACTGAGGTTAAGCAACTGAATAATATGCTGATATATTTTCTTTGTTGAGACCAGAAAGAGTTGGTTATATTAGGCTGATTCCAAAGGTGCCCTTCTCTGGACAGAAGGGCTTTTCCTGATTTGATATCAGATCCTTGTACCAGAAAAGTGAAACAAAATCCAGAAGTGTACTGCTTGCATGGTCTCTCACACTGTTAGAGAGGGTCTTCTATAGCAGTTCATGAGATAGTGCAGCTGCCACAATTTCTTCCATTATTGTATCTCTGAATCCAACCCAATATATTTAGGGTACAGTTGTAATTGTAATCCTTCCTTGTTTTCTCTACAGCAGACAAAATTCTTAAGAAAAGTTTCCCAAAATCCAGCAGTACTTCCTATATTGCCCACATTTAGACCAGCTATCTAATTCTAGTATTCCTGCACAAGGTTTCTAGTATTTCTAGTTTCTAGTATTTCTGCACAAGGTTATCATTTAGAGATAGCAGGGAAGAGTAGCTCCATCCGTCTACTAGAATTTCACTAGAAGTTTACAAAATCCCCCCCAACTGAGGTACTGTATAGAAGGAAAGATTGTGGGCTGAGACACCCCCTACACTTTCCTTTTTTCAATTATTAGCTTCTTTTAGCAAAGCAGGAAAGCAGTGGTTCTATTCAGGAAAAACCAACAGCAATATTTAAAGCTTGCACACAACACTGGTTCATAAGCTATTTGATGTAGACTGCCAGAGTTTTTTCCGCAATGCTCCGTCCAGGCTGTGTGTATGAGTCTTCACATCACCTGTTGACTTGTAACAATGACATGAATGTCATAAGGTTTTTTAGGCAAGGAATACTCAGAGGTGGTTTTGCCAGTTCCTTCCTCTGAAAATATAGCCCACAGCATCTGTTTGTTGTCTCCCATTCAAGTAGTAACCAGGGCTGACTCTGCTTAGCTTCCAAGATCAGAGAAGATGTGTTGCGTTTAGGGTGTTTAGCGACTGGTACAATATTTGTGCCCACTGGGTATGACTGTTTCTTTCTTTCCTGGAAATTTGCCTCAGACCAGCACTGCTACATCAACTACCACGTTGAATAGCACTATCATACAAGACACACTAGCAATTTGTATAGAAGAGAATATCCTTGAACAGATATCCTTGAAAGCAGATATCTTTGAATAATGAAATATATTTTAATGTCTTCAAGTATTTAGAGAAAAAGACTAGCAACTACAACAGCTTCATTGGTTATCAGGCTCTACTGATTCACAATGGAATTCTGCTTTCCTTTGAGAAAATGAGAATGGAATCTTTAAATGAGAGGTCTCTGTACATATATTCATTGAATACTAACACTAAGCCTGTTGTCTGAGCTTTCTACAACTTCATTGGACCCTGAACAGAGACATTTTCATGCTACTAGTTGAGAACCGTCTGGTTTGCAGTCCTCACAATTTACAAAAGATCATCCCCCTAAGTTATGGAATTTTTTGAAGGGTAGGGCTGTTTTATAGTCATGGATTCCAGAACTGTTTGCAATAACAGTGTGGGAGGAGTTGAATTATCTTTAAAACTGGATGAACAAGTTTTTGTTTTTATGGAAAATTTTATAACACTAACTTAAAATTACTTCTCAAAACTTCTTAATCCCTGATGACTTAAAAATGAAATCTTTTTTCTCTAAGCGGCTGGCTGATCTCTTTTCATACATTAAATATGTTAAAGGTGCACTACACAAGTTTGAGCTTTGTGATGTACAAAAATGACAACAGGTAGCATTGACATAAGAGGAACCTGTAGCTTAAGTATATGCATAAGAGTACATCCAGCCTTTGCAAAACACATGTAGGAGATAGTACTGGAGTTGGTTGTCACAGTAATACCTAATACTAAAATAATTTAGTGGAAGGAGAGTAATTCATGACAGTGGTGTGTGTAGGTTTGTGTCTGTTGCCTTTTACTGCCTCTACTCCTTTCTGCTAAAGTTCTAATGGCAGTGGCATTATTTGTTACACTTATATGTCACTTTTACTCCAGTAAGCTCTAGGCAGCATGCCTACTCCTCACTTTATTCTCACAACAACCCTGTGATGTAGGTCAAGTTGAAAGAGAGTTGGCCTAAATTGAGCTTCATGGCGCCACAGAAATTTGAACTTGGATTTTGCAAATCTCACCTTTTCTAACAGTTTACAAAACTAGTTGTGAGAGACAACAAAAAATAAAATATCTACTTTTAATGGTGGAAGTGGCTATGATAATCTGACTTTAAAGGAGTTCAGTTTTGGGTTCTAGTTAAGCTACAGTATTTCAGTCTACTAATTCCAGTTTTCTACTGGCCCAGTAGCTGGGACTAGATTACTAGTGGAAACTTAGTTTAGGGTGTGCTTATGCTGACACAAAAGCTCAGGTCAGCTTAACACCAACTGCACCTCAATGTGCAACTTGTTGGAATGCTACAGAGCTGCAACAAGCTCGACATCATTCATCTAGGGTTAGAGATTTTTAATCAAAATCTGTTGGTTGAAAAAAGATGAGACATCTTGTTATGTAGGATGATTGGATATTTTTAAAAAATGGATTGTGAAAAGTTCCAAAAGGTTTTTGCAGATGAATAATGGCATTAAAATGGCAAGCAAGGTTCAATATAAACAAACTGATGCCTAGTGGTGCATGCATGCATAAATAAATATACCAGCTTCATATATGCTTAGATGGAGTCTGAATTAATGGCAGCTGATCATGAAAAGGAAACTGGAGTTATGGTTGACACTTCAATTAAAATGTTAACTCAGTGGTTGTGTGTGCTACAAAAGGCAAATTCCATGCTGGGTGTCATTGCAAAGGAGTTGATATTACAGGCTGGTTCATCCATTGAGTTTGAATGATGGGAGATTCAGAAAAGATAAAAGGAAGAACATCACAAAGTACATTTTCCAGCTGTGGAATTCATTACCATGCCACTTAACTTTATTTATTTAGTTATTGAATTTATATCCCGCCTCTCTCTCAGGATGGAATTCAAGGTGGCTTACAATAATTTTAAAAGATTGAGTTAAAACATTAGTTTATAAAAATAAAAAAGTAAACAATATTATTAAAAACATGATTGAAACAGTTAAAAATGTTTAAAATATATTTAAAACAATTTCCAATAAAGATGAAAAAATACAATATAAGGGACAGAACCAAGCCCTGAGGGACACCACAGGATAGTGGCAAGGGTGTTGTACAGGCATTCCCAGCACCACCTTATGAATCCAGCCTCCCAAAAAAAGACCAGAATCAATGTGAAACTGGCCTGGACCCCATCCTAGAAAGGCGACCCAGAAGGATGCCATGGTCAGTGGTATTGAACCTGAGAAGTCCAGCAGAACCAATGGAGACACTCCCCTGTCTAGTTCCCTGTGTAGGTCATCTTCCAAGGCAACAAAAACTGTCTCTGTTCCGTAGCCAGGCTGAAGCCATATTGAAAATGGATCAAGATAATTTGTTTTATCCAGGAACCCCTGGAGCTGGGAGACAACTACAAACTCCAATAGCTTGCCCAAAAAAGCATATTGGAGATTGGCCAATAGTTCTCTAGTGTAGTGGACTCCCGGGAGGGTTTTTTCAATAATGACCTCACTACAGCTTCTTTTAGATAAGATGGAAAGCTGCCTTGATGTAGCGAGGCATCAACTATTCCCTTGCCCAATCTGCCAGTCTGCCTTGGACTACTTTCAATAGCCAGAAAGGGTCCAGTATACACACGGTGGCTTTCTCAGAAAATCCTGTCCACACCCTCAGGTTGCACAAACTGAAATGTATTCAATAACACTGGACAAGCAGGTGCCAAGGTTACGTCCACCACACCTGTATCATCTATAGTATCCACATCAGAAGTGATCTGAACAATTTTATCCACAAAGTGCTGTGAAAACTCCACACCAGCTTTCTGAGTAATTTATACACTGCTCTTCTGGGGCAGTATATAAAAAAAAGCCCTCGACTACTTGAGAGAGGTTTGCTGGATGACACTTTGTGGATGACTTGGATGGGTTTAAAAGGAGATTAAATCAATTCAGACTAAGGCTATCAGTGCCTACTAATCACAATGTCTGTATTTTACTTCTGGTATCAAAGGCAGTAACCTGTATACTAGCTTCTTAAGAACACAGGTTGGGAGGAGTGTTGCTTTCATTTTTTCTGCTTGTGGGCATCTAAAGGTATCTGATTCACCACAGTGTGGACTAAATATGCCTGTGGTCCAACCCAGCATTGCTCTTACATCCTTCTGAGTGATATGTGCCAAACCAGTGGTGCTTGTATGTAGCCTTGTGACCATATGCATCCCATGACTATTTCCTGATAGTAGGGCTATATGGGAAAACCCTGTTCCTGAGCTTCTGAAATCACCGTCATCATGCTAAAGGTGGCAAGGAAACAGAAGTTTCAGTAGAGATGGAGGGGAGAGTCTTTCAGTTTCCATAACCACCACCACCACCACTCCTATAATATTTAGATTTCAATGAGCAGGGTGGTGAGGTTTATCAGACTTCCTAATCTCTGAGTGCTGGTGTGTGTGTGAGAGAGAGAGAATGAACGAACAAATGAATGAATGAATGAATGAATGAATGAATATATGTGTATATAAGAGCAATCTTCACCCAGTGCCAGATGTGATCTTTGGGGCCAAAAAGGTTATTCACCCTTGCCCTAAATGTTAAGCACTTTCATGTGATGGGGCAGTTACAGGTTTAATCCAAGATGGACAATTACCAGGGCTCAGAGGGCCACATTGCCCCCTCCAGGAGATTTAGAGATCTGTACCCCCCGAACCCCCCCCTTTTTGCCCCAAGCACCATAGTGGGCAATTTTGCCATGTTCATGATCCTCTCTGGGCCAATTTAATCCTTGGGAAAGACTTTCAACTGGATGTGACATGATTAAACTATCCTCCACACCCCCAGGAGGCATATGGGGTCAATATTTTTTGGAAAAAAAATTCAAAACAGCCTAGCAAGGCACAAAAACAGCTTGAGGGGTAAGGGCAGGACTGTCCCCATGTCTAATTTAAACCTACGCAGGACAACTTTCAGTCAATTATCCTCCATTCAAAAACCACCAGTAAGTGACTTCTTTTGCTCTCTTGCAAAAGCTGGTGTGTGTGTGTGCGCGCACGCGCGCGCGCGCATGCATGTGCATGCCTGTTTAATGATACACATTTTAATCTGATTTCATCTCTTGATTGCTTAATGTCTTTTTAACTTTGGTAACTTTTGAATTTTTTTTAACTGTTGTAAGCTGCTTTGAGTCTCAAACTGGAAAAATAGTGGGATAGAAATATGTATCATCTCCATCATCACCATTGTTCCTTCTTCAGGCAGCCCTCTAAGATGAACAGGGAGAAGGGACGGGAAGGGGAAGAGCAGGAATAGCTTTGCCTGCCATTACCTTCGGCCCTAGCTATGTCTGTCATGTCCCCTAGCAAATTACTCATGTGGGAATGTGACCCTTAATTGGGGGGGAAACCCTCCTACCTTGGAAAAAAAACCAGATAGGCCTTTTTTATAATAGCTAGTAGAGCCAGCATGGTGTAATGGTTTGAATGTTGGACTATGACTCTGGAGACCAGAGTTCGAATCCGCACTCTGCTAGGGAACTCACTGTCTGACCTTGGGCAAATCACACTTTCTCAGCCTCAGAGAAAGGCAAAGGCAAATCTCCCTTTGAACAAATCTTGCCACGAAAACTCCATGACAGGCTCGCCTTAGGGTCACCATAAGTCAGAAATTACTTGAAGGCACACAACAATGCAGCTAATCCTTAAGGTTCAAGCTTCATGGAAGCAGACACTCAGAGACAAGAGACAAACAGAAATTCCAGGCTAAAAGCCTGCAAGCATAGGTACATTGTTCTTCAGAACAAGGGGGCATTGAACTACATTCTCACGGCAAAGTGAAAAATGCAAATTATAGTTCCATACCAATTATATTTATATCCTGCTACTGGGCCTTCTGTCAATTAGAGTGACAGTTTAGCTCTGTGCAGCACATGTCAGAAGAGATTTGACCTCATTTTTTTCCAAGCCTGGACTGATAAATGTGCTTCCTCTCTAGGGTAAAAGTGTTTGTTACAGAGAACTGCCTGTCTAACAGTTCTCTGTTCTGCTTGCAATTCATGAATAACTGCAGCATAGTCATGTTTATTGTGAAGCATGGCATTAACTAAAGGTGCAGCTATGAAAAACATTTAGAAATATCAGTAACAACCAATCTTCCAGAGTCTGTTTACAGTTGTAACTGGAAATGTGCGTGCATGCAAAAGTAGAGATTGCTGTGGGCAATAAGTTCTGTTCTGTCCCTTAGGTGATGAGGCAAACTAGAAGAAAATGGTTTTGTGGCCACCTTCAGTGACCTATATAATAAGCTCGCCAATTGTTTTCAAGCAGTAACCCACTGGACCTTGGGTTAAAAATTCTCCCTAACATTTTATACATTTGTTTGACAGGCTACATTGAAAGGACCGGCCCTTACGTCAAAATTGTACCCACTCAGTGTGTGTGTTTGGGGCTATAACGTACATGCATCTTCCCTATCTAAGCCACAGAGAGTCGAAAAATCAGAAAAGAAGTATCTGCATCCAACTGAAGTAATTTGTGGGTGTTCCATGATAATGATGCAAAATAGATAATAAATAAATAAAATATGTGTATAGTGTATGGAATAACTCTTATTTTTTAAAGGTTGTATAAGGGAAAAACACCTACAACTCCAAGGTCTAGTATTTTCTCTTTTGTGTATTTTGCACCAACATTTTTCCCAGAAATGACTCGAAGGCACACAACAGGAACAACAAAATTATCCTTTTTCACTTTAACTTACTGTGGTATGCATGAAAATATTTGCAACATGCAAAGTAATCAGCCAATCCATTCAGTGTAAGCTCTGGAATGACAAGTATATACATTATAAGAATATTTAGAAATGATTAGAATCTATGGCTCTAAGTATACAAATACAGGGGAGCAATTTTAAAGAACTCAAGAAAGCTAACTTATATCAATATATCAGGATTAAATGATTTAAACTACTTAACCTAATTGTAGCAATTAGAGCAATACTAAACTGTACCAACTCATATCACAAATAGATTTTCACATGCTCTCTTAAATCTCCTTAGCTGAAAGAAACCCTACTATCAATATCCTTCAATTCTTTACCAGCCTATTTACCAAAACTGACAGACAGAAATCTCTCTGGGGTTTTGATAAGCCAGAAGTGACTTGAATGCACACTACAACAAGAACACATAGCTGAGCTATAATATTCCCAATAGTGTAAGAAGTTTATTTGAGTTCCACTGGTAATTTTCCACGGAACACTACAGTTGGGTAGCACTAGGAGTAGCAGCCTCCTATCTGAAACCAGCTTCTTCCCACACCAGAAGAATAGGTTCTCCTTAATTTTGATTTGCTTGCAAAGACAACACCTTTGAAATGATGTACACCTGTGTACACCCTAAATTGTTGAATCCATGTGTTTTTAATTGCAGATAAGCATGCATAGAATTGCAGCCCTACAGATTCCCAGACTGTTGAGGTACAATGAAGTAGTGGAATGACTTCCTGCCCAATCCAATATAGAATATACATTACTGAGACCAGCAAGGCTTGAGTTCTGTCATGGTCATTTGGTACAAGATTGCAGCAACACACCCTATAAAAGGGGTATGAGGCCTATATATATTACAAAGCTATAGTGGTATGATTCCACTTTAACTGCCATGGTAACACACTCTATGGAATCCTGAGATTGGCAATTTAGGAATGAGAATTTATGATTCTCATCAAAAGAGCTCCAGTGTCTCACTGAACTACAAATCCCAAGATTCCACTGGATGCTGCCATGGCAGCTACAGTGGAATGCAGCATTATATTCATGTAGTGTGAATGAGTCCCTGGTAAGAAGTGTACAGTGTTACAAAGTTTAGTAAACACTAGTTCCTGGAAGAATTAAGTTTTAAGAATTAACTTTCAAGAATTAATAGAATAAAATGCTAAAGCCCTCCTTAACTGAGTAGTGGTAGGATGATGTTCTAGGTTCCAGAGCATCTTCCTACCACTGCCCAGTTATGGATGGTTTCAATGTGCTATTATAGTAAGACTTCTCATAAGTAGCTTTTCAAGCACTGGGCAATGCACACCTGTTGTTGTTTTTTTCATTTCTGAAGTCAGACCTTGCACCCGGCAGCTAGATAGATCAGGGACTGCAAGACTTCAGTCTGTGATAAATATCTCTGCAATACAGAACACATACCCACCTAGCAACACTTGTTTGCTACCTAGCAACACTTTACCTCTTATTCATCCTACACATCAATTTATTTTAAAATCCTCCTCAAAACCCACAATCCCTTGTACCCTACTGTAATTAAACTTAGGTACTTCCAACTAAAATAAATTAATATCTTACCCTATTTATCCCTAGCTCCTTCTCTTTCACTTTCTTTGGTTGCCTCCACTGTATCTAATTTTAGATTGTCAGTGTCTCAGAACAGGGATCTTTTCTTTTGTGAAATGCCACATACACAAATGGGGTAACAACAACAAGTATAGTATCCACAAATCTGCAAGCTTAGGTTATTGTCTTTGTTCTAGCCATCATTTTTGTTTTGTTTGCTTTCTTTCTAGAAAAAAAAAATGTACATGGCACCATCTCCAGATGTCCCAGTTTGACAGGAACAGTCCTATCTGGCTGCTTTTAGAATGTCCTGGGCCATTTCCACACTGGATTGTTATAGCGTGATGATTCCATTTGCAACATCCTATGGAGCCCTGGGGTCTGCAGTTTTGGGAGGGGCCTCTCCCGAAACTGTAAACCCCAGGGTTCCATAGGATGTTGCAAGTGGAATCATCATGCTATAACAGTCCAATGTGGAAATGGCCTAGTTTCCTTCTCCTCCTCCCACTTCCCCTCTTCATCCTCAGTTTGCTTCAGCTGGTGCAAACTAGAGTTCAATGTACAAAAAGTAGTTTGCACTCAGTTAACTTGTGGAGGGACAGTAGAGAACAGAATCTTGCCCATCACAATAGGCTCAGGCAAAAGCAAACTATCACAGCCTCTCCTAGCTTGCATTTTCTTCCTCATTAATTTTAGCTATTTTGATCACATTCTGATGTTGCTTGGCCAAAAAGTGTTCCAGTTTTCAAATGTTAGAGGATATGACATTAGCAAATAGTTGAAATTTGTGGGTATTGTTTATTCCTGAGCAAGTGACAATCTGGCACAGTGAGCAATGTTGCAAAAGTGCATCTGGAGGACTAAGATGTCTAATTGTTATGTATGAGGTGTTAAGAACCCCATACTGCAGCCAGTATTAGATGGTAGTGTTCAGGACAAGGTAAAAGTAGATGTACTCTTTGTTAAGAACCAGGCTTAAACAAACCATACTTGTATTAGATGTTTTGAAATGCTGATACCTCAAGAATCCACTGGTTTATGTGCGTGGGAGGGAAAAAATACAAGAAATCATTACAGAGGAATAAGAGAAATCAAACCACCATAATAACATTACATAGCTGTTCCACACTGAACATAACAAACAACCTGAAAGGGATTGGTTGCTGATGTAATCAAAGAAGAATTTAAAAATATCCATATAAGAAAGGCTCAAAGCAAGTTCTCAGCCCATCTCTCAGTCAAAATGAAGATCAAATAAGAAACTACTAGAAGTATTCCAGCAAAGCAGCTGGACACAGAAAACTGTGTTGTATTGAGAAGGACTGTATGCAGAGGGGAACAGGTTATAGCTGATCTAACCTTGATTTATTTTCTGGATTTATACTCTACTGCTCTCCCCAAAATACGATGCAAAAGTGCACAGTGACATGGAAAAAAACACAATCAAAACACAAAACAAGTCCACATATTAAAATAATCTAAAATTTAACATGCACATTTAAACATATCAGCTTAAAAAAAAATACACCACATACTCAGTAAAAAGACCTTCCTGACCAAGCTGGTCAGTTGCCAAAAGTTTGCCTGAATGAAAAGGCCTTTGCCTGCTGGCAGAAGGACACCAAGGAGGAGGCCAACCCAGCCTCCCTTCCCTAAAGGATTCTGGAACCTGGGCAAAGCCACTGAGAAAGTCCTCACATTTATAGCCATATATTGATTGACTAGACAACTGGTGTTTGTTTATCTATGAAAAAGACCATCAAAATTCAAACAATGACTTCATTTAGGCAGAGTGAGATCACTGCTCCAAGGGACAGGTGCTGGAGTCAGGAGATGACAACACTGTATCAAGAGACAATGGTGTTCCTTCCATAAACACTTGCCCTGCATTTCCTCAGCAAACTGTTGCTGTCAGGTGCCATGGAGGATGTTTTTTCACACTCATTGTGGAAGTCAGAGTCATCAGCCAGTCTGAACCACTTCTTTATATGGAATGGAGAGGTTCCATATGAACACAAGAAGAGCTATGATGGATCAGGCGAAAGGCCTAGCTAATCCAGCATTTTGTTTTCAACTAGTCTGGACCTGAGCTGCAGTGGGCTTTATAGTTCACAACCAGAACACTGAATTGTGCCCATAAATTGACTGGTAAGCCAGTGAAGCACACAAGAAAGTTATATCCTCCACAACCCCGTCTGTAGTCTATTTGCAGAATTTTGGGCCTGCTAAAGTTTCCAAACAATTCCAAAAGACAGCCCCATATAGAGTGCATTACAGTAACCCAAGTGAGATGTAATCAAGGAGTGTGTTACTTTGGTCAGAACTGACATCTCCAAGAACGGGCATGTTACCCTGTTCTCTGGGGGTCCCAGGAGGGGCGCCCAAATAACCAAACACAAATACAAATTTGGGGAAATTAACTGGAGCACTCTCTTAAGCTAGTGAGAGGCAGGGTAACTTAGCAGGGATCTTGTAACCCAATGTCTACAAGGTCAGGTCAGTCAAGCAGTCAGACAGGTTTGAAAATAGTAAAAATGATGTTTTTAGTCAAAGACAAACAGTAAAGACGCCACAAACATGCACAGCTAACTAAGGAGTTAGAAATAAGAGACTTTGGGGGAAATGGGTGATACGACACCTTTTCTCGTAGTCCTGAAGAAACGGGAAGATGGTGGGGAAGAAAGCTTAGCATGTCTCGCTGAGGGGAGCTCGCTGGACAAAACGGCAGCAAGGCGGTCTGGAACTCAGGGGCAATCCGAACCAGGCAAGCAATCCGAGGTGGTCTCGGAATCGGGGAGTTTTTATAGGGCAAATTGTGACTGCAGGCCATGCCATACTCGGTGAGAACAATGTGAGTTTGGAGTGGGACAAAGCTTTGGAAAAGGTCAAGTTTAACATGATGGGCTTAGTGCAGATTTAACAATAGTATAGCCAGTATGCAAATGCAAGGTGTTTAGCTTGGCTTTGTAAGACTATTGGCTCAAGGCCGGGCGTCTTCGTTTAGAGTCGTGCTTAAGCAAGAGGTGTTTGCAGGGAGGTCCCTGAAGCAACGGAGTGGCTCTGTTCTGCCTGCCTAGGTAGAGAATGGAATGTCCAACAATTACCGGCGGCGCCTGTGTACGTGCTTGTCTAGAGGCCTCGCAAACACGTGGAGCAGGGTGGCAGAGGAAGGCCGAATGATTTGATATCAAAAAGAGATATCTAGTGCTATCACCGGGTAGGCCTGGGCTGAAGGAACAGGCACACCTGGTGTACTAGTTTTAATTGTGCAAACACACTCCTGCCCACTTGTGTAGTAAGCTTGCCAGGAGTGTCCCTTTCTCATTCCTTTTACATGTTTTCACATTTAGTGGTTTGAACACTGGACCATGAAGGGTTTGAGTCCTGCTTGGCTATGGAATCTCACTGGGTCATACTCTCTCAGCCTCAGAGGAAGGCAAGGGTAAAACTGCTCAGAACAAATCTTGCCAAGAAAACTCCAATGATAGGGTCACCTTAGGGTCGCCATAAAACAAAAACAACTTGAAGGCACACAAAAAAGATGGTTGCAAACACACCATGCAATAAGAAGGGAGGGAGGGACGGGAGGTTACAGCAAATAACATTTGTCCAGTGGATACTCTGTTCCAATATTTGCAAACCTGATCAGAGGATCACACTGGATGCTGATGCTGGGCCAGAGTCTGTGGCTGATAGGCTCAGATCTCCACAAGAATTTTTTTTTTATTATTAAAAGCATTTTTTTAAATTAAGCAACAAAACGAAAAAAGATGAAAGAAACAAACAACAGCACTCCAAAATAGATTGAGAAATATATAATAAAATACCATGTAAATAACAACAACAAAAACATAACATAACAAAACTACAAGCATCTAACAAGACAACAATAAACAAACAAACAAAAACACTACAAATAACTAAAAGTTGGTTCCTGTCCTTGTTACATATAGCTCTTAGTAAATACTTGTACTTAACTAGTAAATCTTTACTAAAAATCTAAATTAAATTTGTTGCTGATAAACCTTAGAATCTTATCCCTATACTCAAAGAATCATTTATCTAGTTAATAAAAAGTTAATAAGAAATAATGATTATCAATAACACACAACTACTACCATAATTTTATTGTTTTGAGTTGAATTGACTCTAGACATTGGTATCATGTCTTTGTAACCTAAATATTCACATCATAATATTTCAAACCAAAAGTACCAATGGTAAAGAATAGTAAATGGAGTACTGGTTAATTCTTATAAATTACTGATAAATCTTAAACATTATTACTAAAATCATATATTGTAGATATTAAAAATCTAAAATAGCAACAAATAGGATCATCTTCTATTTTCATATAACACTTCTCATGTAGTAGTAAAAAGAGAGAATCAGAGCTTAAGAATAAATGCAAGTTCAGAAACCTATAATCATCAATTTACCCTCATTTTTCTTTAAGCAAATCAAACATTTCCATTCAACAAAACATTAATCTTCTGTTTGGCCCTTTAACCTGTATATATGGATATGGAGTCGAGACTGCCATGGTCGCCTTAGTGGATGATCTTTGCCTAGGTATCGACAGGGGAAGTGTGACCCTGCTGGTACTCTTGGACCTCTCAGCGGCTTTCGATACCATAGACCATGGTATCCTTCTGGAACGCCTGAGAGGGCTGGGGATCGGGGGCACTGCACTTAAGTGTTTCCGGTCCTATCTCTCAGGTAGATACCAGATGGTGATGCTTGGGGACAGCTGCTCCTCAAAAAAGGAGCTTAAATCTGGTGTCCCTCAGGGCGCCGTCCTGTCCCCAATGCTATTTAACATCTACATGAAACCGCTGGGAGAGATCATCAGGAGGCATGGAGCAAGGTGCTATCAGTATGCTGATGACACCCAGATATCTCTCTCCATGCCTCGGATAATAACATCAACTAAGGGTGGCATCTCACCTCTGAACGAATGCCTTGAAGCAGTAATGGACTGGATGAGGAAAAACAGACTGAAGCTGAATCCAGATAAGACGGAGGTACTTGCTGTTAAGGGCCCTAGCCCAGGTATGGAGGTTTGTCAACCTGTTCTAGATGGGGTCACACTTCCTCTGAAAGACTGTGTGCGCAGCTTGGGGGTGCTCCTGGACTCGCCGCTTCAGATGACAGCTCAAATTAATGCGGCGGCCAGGAGTGCCTGCTATCAGCTTCGGCTGATACGCCAGCTGCGCCCCTTCCTGGAGCTGGAACACCTAAAAACAGTGGTGCATGCGTTGGTAACTTCACGGCTTGACTTCTGCAATGCGCTCTACATAGGGCTACCCATGCACTTAGTCCAGAAACTTCAATTAGTTCAGAATATGGCAGCCAGGTTGGTCACTGGTAGACCTAAAACTGACCACATAACACCAGTTCTGAAGTCGTTACACTGGCTGCCTATTAGTTTCTGGGCACAGTACAAGGTGTTGGTTCTTACCTTTAAAGCCCTTCACGGCTTGGGACCAGCCTACCTGCGGGATCGCCTTCTCCTATATAATCCGCCCCACACACTAAGGTCCTCTGGGAGAAATTTACTGCAGCGAGTCAGAAGTAGGTTGGCTGCGGTTACCCAGAGGACCTTCTCTTCTGTCGCTTCCAAGTTATGGAATGGCCTGCTGGAGGAGACCCGGCATATTATTAGTCTTGACTGCTTTAAAAAAGCAGTCAAGACTGTTCTCTTCTGACAGGCCTTCCCAGACTAGTACTCCACCGCCTCCCACCAACTGTCTTGCTGTTCTTTTAATATTCAGTTGATTGTTGTTAATTGTTAATTGTTGTGTGTTTTAGGGGTTGGTTTTAGATGGGTTGGTGGGTGGGGAGGATTGGGTATGTTTTTAATATTTTTAATGTATTATTGTTGTTCGCCGCCTCGATCCATGGGGAGAGGTAGGATAGAAATAAATATAAGATTTTCCATTTCAGCTATTCCCATCAGTCTATCAAACCATTCTTCCATTGATGGGATTTCCATCCCCCACCCCCCGTACTTTGCATATACTAGTTTTGCCAGATCACCATAAGAACGTCAACTGTCAGAGTTCAGGCATTTTGTTACTCGAAGTGAATACTAGATAGCATCCACTCCACCCTGCTTTCCACCTGCAGAAGTTGACTGGAGTGGGATCTGAATCTTACTTCAGTAGTGGTTCCCATAAAAAAGGGCAAGTAATAAATAAAGTAAATAAATAAATAAATGTGCTGCTAGGGGAGCACTCTCCTCTATCACACCTGAAGGCAGTAGACTAGCTTAGGAGGGTTCAGACAGTTTCTGCATTACCCTCTATCACCTCTGCCACTCTCTGCCTGCCACCGTCACCCATTTCTCATTGCTTCCCACTCAGACAGATGATAAAGAGTAACAGCGGTGGTGCCAATCTGTCTCATCAAACATGCTTAAATAATTTTTCTTCAGGGAGGCAAAGCTGCCAAGTGAGCAGAATTTGCACAAGTAGAATACAGTGCTACAACATACCAGTGCATTTTCATTATGTGTTCATACTTGCATTGATCCTTGTCATCAATATCATTGTCATAACTGATTCTCTGGAATCTGAACAATCAATACAAAAGGAGTCAGATTGTCAGGAATTTATAACCTCAAGTAATGGTGGCCTCTCTGAATCCAAGGAGGTGGGGGCTGAAACAGTTAAGGAGCCTTCTCCTCAGCAGGATGTGTCAGATGCCAAGGATAAACACTCTCCCTTTGAAGTTCACAGAAGACTTACAGAGAAGCTTGGGTCCCAGCATCTGTTAAGTAGGAAAGCTGACTCATTAAGTGCCTGGCGGCCAGAGACCAATACATCTCCCAAGAGTTCTCTGGAATCTTTGTTGCTTGCAACTGTTCTGTCCTGGCGACTGACAGTGCTCTCTGCATCCATGTGTTTTTGACCTTTGAATTGGCTATGATTGATGATTCTATATTTTACCCCTGGCTTTGTTTCTCTGCATTGGTGGCTTGGTGTAACAACTCTTGGATCAGCTGATGGCCTTACTCCTGTTTCTCCTGTCATCTTGATGGATAATCTGTGACTGACTTGGACTGCATTAAGTACCCTACACCTCTTACCTTACAATCACCTGACTCTCAAGTCACTTGCTGACTGTAGCACAGGACAATCATCACCATCATCATCATCATCATCATCATCATCATCATCATCATCATCACCATCACCATCATCACCACTGCCACTCCACCTTTCTGAGACTCAAGGCAACTTACAAAAGTTAAAATAGATACAGTTAAAACAATTATGCAAGGTGGGCAGCAGTCTAACCTCTCTAGGAAGGGAGTTCCAGAGTCTGGGAACAACCATCGAGAAGCCCTTCTCATCTTTTCTTTCCAAATGCTTCAGTGACATTTAGAAGCCTACAGACAGTGGGAGGAAAATGCATAGAACTTGGGAATTTGACAGCACTAATGCAGAACGCAAGAGGCATCATGAACTCTATGAAATATCTCTGAGGAATGAACAACATATATAAAAAAGGTGGGGGATCCAGATGAACTAATGCACTACATAAGAATGTATTCGGTATTTTCTGGTATCAACGAGCTTCAGAAGGCATGTCTAGAAAGGTTTTCTTCATCCTGGACCCATCTGAGAGTAGCAGTGACATCTGCAGGGAATATCTTTGGCAGGAGAAGTTGTAATAGTTATGCTTGGTCAGGACTGAGAGTTCTGGAGAGGCCTGTTCATGTTACTTTCACAATATTACCAGCTATTTCTTACATCAGATGTCATAAATTCAGCATTTCTTGAATTTTAAGCTCTAAAAATGTTTGTTATGTTTTGTGTATGAAACAAGTCTCTTTGGTGTCAGAGAACAGTTGATACCTTCATTTTTTCCTGCTTATTCCCTGAACAATATGTAATGAATGATCTGTTATTCCTTAATACAATGCTACAGAAGACTTCACAGACCCAATTCTGTATTTCCCTACAAAACAAAGTAGGAAATTTAACAACACTGGAGAACACTAAATGGTTCCCAGATACCAGGATTCCCTTCATACTTCATTTCTTGATCCTAGGCCAAATTTTCTTACAATCTTTTCTGATGGCAGCAATGTTATCCCAAAATGTGGACTCAGAGTCCACCTGTGATGCCTATAAAATGGTGGGGAATATTAGCTCAAAGGGGAGGCCTGCGAGAGGGAGATAACCTAGCAGGATCTTTTATACCTGTGTGTATTGGTACTAATGCAGGGACACTGGCTAGAGAGTCAAAGAATATTTGCTTTAGTGGGGGAATTAACCATCACACACATAAGATCCAAGCAGTCTTGCAATCATGTAAGGCTATCTGAAGGAAAGGTAGGAAAACTGGATAGTGAAAAGTCAGGGCGAAGTAGGTGATATTTACCTATCTTGAGAGAAGAGACAAAGCAATATGACTCTGTCCCTTTCCGCACCGGGCTATTAAAACGGCGCAGAGCGACCTCCGACGGAGGTCTTCTGCACCGTGGAGTGGACTGGGGTGGACTACTTTTTGTAGTTCCGCACCTCAGTCCGGTTTGGAGCGACCGGAACTGGTTGCACAGCGTGCTTTTTAAAAACCTCTTTTAAGAGTTTTTTAAAAAGCACAGAGTGCGCAACTCCGTGTCACTCCGTCGCCGCGCTCCTGTGCAGATTTGCAGGCGCACACTAGTGCATGCCTGCAGATCTGCTGGGGGTGGGCTTTAGGCTGGCAAGCTTCTCCAGTTGGTGGAGAGCCTCCACCAACCAGAAGCCGCCATTTTGGACACCAGAGCAGTGCGGAGCGACGAGCTCGCACGGCTCCTCGTCCTGACGGACTCGCCCGGATGCTGAAGAAATCCAGTGAGTCCCGTTTTTGCGCGGTTCCTTTCCCACGTGCGGAAAGGGGTCAGACTAGGGTTCAAGGGTAGTACAAGAATGGGAATTGAAGCAGCAGAGTGACAGCCTATATCTAGGGTACTACAAGCTATCTCAATCAGAGCCAGAGTTTAAATACTCATTTTCTACCCTGAGAAGGAAGATGTTAATGGCTTTCTGGCAAAGTAGACAATGGGGTCCGGAATCAGCTAAAGGCCTTAGCATTAGGTGACAAAGGGTGGATGGGAATCATGATAGTTCTTTAATGGTGAGATAGGTGAGGAGACAAAAGGGGAGTTTTGGTGGACAGAAGAAGAGGGTCAAAGATAATCAGTTGTTCTGTGAAGGCAGTCTCAGGTACTATTGTTTGTAAAAGTTGACTTGTTGTAAATTCATTATTACTGGAGCTTCCCTGACTAAGTTCTGGCCATACTTTGACCTACGTTTTGCATTGCATGTGTTCATCCAGTCCTCTTTCACTAGCATGGTGTTGCAGCCATAGTAGTGTACAAGTTATATCTTCTGCCAGTTTAATGCTATTTGCCGATTAAACCATATCATGGAGTGAGTGGGGGGTGGCCCGGTAATAGCAGTACTGCTGGAAGGGTCTCCTATGTCAAATAGGTTTTTGATGAGGGGCCAGACTAAATGAGCCAAACAGCTACTGAGCAGCAGCAGTGCTGGAGGTGTAACAGTGGTGGAGGATCTCTCAGAGACAACAGCAGTGTACCATAGCTAATGCTTCTTAGTACTGTGCAGAAGGAAGAACATATAACCACTGCAATACTTGGGCTGAGACCCCTAAAGCGGCAAAGAATGGGACATTTTGAATCAGATAATTACACAGTGTTTTACTCAGAAATGAAAATCTAAGAAGTGGCATTAATAGTGAGCAGATATATAGCAAAAGCTGTCAAAGGATACAATGCAATGTCTGATTGAATCATACCAATAAGAGATCAGGGGAAATCTTCAGTATAATCATAATGCACATTTATGCTCCAACTACAGAGGCTGAAGAAGAAGAAATTTAAAGATTCTGTGCAGTCCAGAGGGAAATTGATCACACACCAAAACAAGATTTCTTCTAAGTCATAGAGGATTGGAATGCAATCAAAGGAATCAAAGATTGTAAGAAAATTTGGCCTAGGATCAAGAAGTGAATTCTTTGAGCAGTTGAGGATAGATGAGAAACAAAAGTAAAAAGGGACAGAAATAGAATCAGAACTCAGAATGCATTTGTTTAACAACTTGCAAGGAGGGACAAGGAGAACTACTATAATAATCAATGCAGAGAAATAGACGATGACAATAAAAAGGGATTCTACAAGATCTGAGAAATCACAGAGCAATTTAAATGAAGATTGGGGATACTCTATGACCAGCAGGGGAACACATTACATGACTCAGTAGGAATAAAAAGACAATGTAAACAATTCATGGAAGGCCTATATAAAACTGAGGAAAGGTTGACAGAGTCATTCAAGGAAGAAACACATGAAAACAAACTGTCAGTTTTAGAAAGTGAAGTGAAACCTGCACTCAAAGCCCTTGGGAGAAATAGAGCACCAGGAACAGAGGGCATACCAAGAGAGCTGCTTCAAGTTACAGAAACAGAATCTACTCTAATTTTAATTAAAATCTGTCAACAAATATGGAAAACAAAAGAATGGCCCACAGACTGGAAACACTCAGTATAAACCCCAATCCCCAAGAAAGAGGACACTGGGGATTGCAGTAATCAGAGAACACTGCATTAATTTCCCATGCAACCAAAGCCATGCTCAAAATTCCACAACAAAGACTTTGCCATATATGGAGTGAGAAATAGCAGATGTCCAAGCTAGGATCAGGAAAGGAAGAGGCAGTAGGGATCATATTGCAAACATAAGTTGGATAATGCAGTGGTCCAAAGAATTTAAAAGGAAATCATTCTGTGCTTTATACATTATGGCAAAGCCTTTGATTGTATAGATCATGAGAAACTATGGGTTGCTCTTAAAGAAATGGGTATGTCACAACATTTTATTTTCCTGATAAGTAACCTTTATGCAGGATAAGAAGCGACTGTTAGGGCAGAATATGGAGAAATGGAATGCTTTCCAATTGGCAAGGGGGTCAGGCAAGGCTGAATGTATCATATGTAAAGCAGGATTAGACTTGAAGAAAGAAGGCATGAAAACTGGAGGAAAGAACACCAGCCATCCAAAATATGCAGGTGCCACAATATTACAAGCAGAAAACCACAAAGACTTAGGCACTTTCCGCACCCTACCTTTTTCTGGCACTGGGGTGCAGGGATTGTGTGAGCAGCCTCTGGCGAGAGGCTCTCGCATCCCTGCTGCTTCAGCTCTGCACGAGCTGCCTGCTCGCACGAGAGCCCCGCCTCTTCTTTCTGCAGCACAGCCTGGGAGTTTCCCTGGCTGCACTGGGGCAGGAAGTGTGACCGGTGTGGCTCCAGAGGCTCCGCACACCAGATAAGTGCACACAGGGCCCAGGAGCAATGCGCGATCATGCACCATTTTTGGCTTCTAGCCAAAAATGAAAAGGTGCACGATCAGTGCCTGCCGGCCCCTGGAGCGTTGTGCGATTGTGAGTGTGTCGTACAGATCGCTCCTCACAATCGCGTGATGCTCCAGGCACCCTTTCGCATGGGAAATGCCGTGGGGAAAGGGCCTTTGAATGATTATTGAAGAAAGTCAAGCCAGAAAGTGAGAAGGCAGGTTTATAGCTGAATATTAAGAAAACAAAAATAAGGACCACGGTTGATTTATATAACAGTAAAGCAGACAATTAAGCCATTGAAAAAGTTCAAGATTTTCCATCCCTTGGCCCAGTTGTTACTTAGAACGGAGACTGGAGTTAAGAAATCAGAAGAAGAGTAGAACTTAGAAGGGCAGCTATGAAGGAATACTAAATTTGGATTGTCCATGCCATTGTATTTCCAGTTCCTAGGTATGGTTGTAAAAGCTAGAGAGTGAAGAAAGCTGACAGGAAGAAAATCAACTCATTCGATATGTGGTGCTGGAGAAGAGTTCTACAGAGACCCTGGACTGCTAGCCTGAACTCTCCCTACAAACCAAGATGACTAAATTGAGGCTGTTGTACTTTGGCCATTATCATGAGAAGAAGTGACTCTTTAGAAAAGACATTAATACTTGGTGAGGTGGAAGGCAGTAGAGGAAGGCTGCATTACAGATGGATAGACTCAATCAAGGAAGCCACAGCCATGAGTCTGTAAGACCTGAGCAGGTCTGTTAACGATAGGGTGCCCTGAAGGTCTCTCATCCATAGGGTCTCCTTAAGTCGAAGTTGACTTGACAGCCTTTAAGAACAAATAATCAGCCTTCAGCAGCCCAAGATCAATCTAGAGAGGTCTCAAAGATGACTTTACAGGTACTTGGTGCCATGCTGGATGTGCATCTGTCTGTGTATCTTAAATAAATCAACCTGTTTAAGATGTATTTACCGCATCGGCACGTCCTCTTCATGGCTAATCTGGCTGCATTTTTGTTTGGGGTTTTTAGTTTAGTATTTAAAATATCTGTAATTTCAGCATGTCCATGACTTGGAACAGCATTTTCACCCAATGAGAAACCTAAGAGCCTTTTGCTGCTGCTGCTGATTTTTCAGCTTCCTAAGGACAACTTTTTTTATTACTTACTTTATTACTTACTTACTTACTTTTTACTTATTTAAAAAATTACATTGCAATTCTCTTGTGTATTTGTTAAGCTGCAGCAGGGAAAACGGCGAGTGAGCTGGCAAGGCAGTAGCGATGGAAGGCAAAAGATTTAGGCCCTTTCTGCACTAGACTTTTATAGTGCTATAATTCCACTTTCAACATTCTATGGAATCTGGGATTTGCAGGCCTAAACTGCAAACCCCAGGATTCCATAGGATGTTGAAAGTGGAATAATAGCACTATAACAGTCCAGTGCAGAAACGATCTTACAATATAAAAAGGAAAAAGGGAAGTGGGGGAGAAATAAAATAAATCTTAGCAGCAGTGATGTAGACTTGAGTTGATTTACTCGGACTCAAGTTGGACTTAAGTTGCTTCAGTGACTCGACTCAGCAATAAATTATGCACTGATTCGACTTGACTTGAGACTTGTACTACAACCATTTTAGCAACTGACCTGCTGTCCTTGGTTCAGTAACATGACATATTCGTCCAGAAACCTTTCAACTTTGAACAATGCCTCCGTCACATGACAATCTGTCTCAAGCCCAAAGTTTGGGTGCATTTTTCAGAGGGGAACAGCAAATGGGTTAGGCAATGGGCTTGAGGAAGAAGGCTGTTTCCTTCTAAACGTTTTGAATCTTCAATAGTGGGGAGTAAGAAGGATCCTATTCCCCACTTCTGAAAATTCCTCCAGCTTCTGAAATAGGAAGTACGAAATATCCAAAATTGCAGATGATGAAGTCACAGATGCAGAGGGCTGACTCTGCAGAAATGGTTAAAACTGACTTCATTCAGCTCGGTCCAAAAATTCTGGAATATAGGTTGGGGTATAAAGTTGGCTTCCAGACTTAAGACTTGACTTGAGACTTGGGCCATTTCCGCACTAGACTCTTATAGCGCGATGATTCCACTTTCAACATCCCATGGAATCCTGGGGTTTGCAGTTTCGGGAGGGGCCGGCCGGCCCCTCCCGAAACTGCAAACCCCAGGATTCCAGAGGAGGTTGAAAGTGGAATCATCGCGCTATAACAGCCTAGTGCGGAAATGGCCTTGGAGTAAAAGACTTAAATACATCACTGGTTAGCGGCACCTTTAAGACTGATTTTTATTTAACACCGCCTTTCGTGGATATTAACCCACTTCCTCAGATGCAACGCCTAGTGAGAAGATTTCCATATAAACTACCCGCCTATGACGGGCTGGCGCACCTTCTTCCGCGACCTCTCCGCACAATCTGAGAAGCCACTCCTTCGAAACTACACTTCCCAGCCTGCCCCGGGCCCGCCCGCGCGCAACGCGTCCGGCGATTGTCCCTCACGGGGCCCGGTACCACCCGGCGGGGGCGGCTGTCAGGCGCTGACGGCGGACGGGCGCGCCCAGTTCGTCGCCGCTTCCACTGCCTGACGGGGCGCGGGCGGCGGCGGCGGCGGCGTCTCTAGAGGGCGCTGCCCGGGCGGGGGCTGCGGGGGTCGGTCTCCGGCCGCGACGACGCCTCCGGCCATGGACGAGCAGGCGGGGCCCGGCGTCTTCTTCAGCAACAACAACAACAACGCGCTGCTCCTGCCGCCGCCCCCGGGCGGGACCGGGCCGGGGCTGGAGCCCGGGGAGGCGGCGGCGGCGGCTGCGGCGGCGGCCGCGGCGGCAGCAGCCGGCGGCGCTTCTTCCTCCTCCTCGTCCTCGTCGTCGTCGTCGGCGGTGCCGGTCCCGGCCTCTGCGGCGCGGGCTCAGTACAGCGTCCCCGGCATCCTGCATTTCCTGCAGCACGAATGGGGCCGCTTCGAGGCCGAGAGAGCCGAGTGGGAGGCGGAGCGGGCGGAGCTGCAGGTGCGTCCCGCGCTTCCCCTCGCCGGGCGGCCCCTCGCCGGGGTCCCTCCGGCCGCCGGGATGGAAACACATCGTCTCTCCTCCTTTCTCTCTTTTCTCCAGCCTTTCCCCCCCTCTCACACGTTGCTGAACGGCTTTCCCAGGCGCTGGTCTCAAGGCTTTAAAGGATGGCGGGGGGGGGGAGAGTTAAGCCAGGTGTCCTCTTTCTGCAAAACAACCGGTCCTCTGTGCATGTGCAGAGTCCTGTTGGTTCGAGTCGCCGCGGCCGGTTACGGCATCTGGGATTCATGCAGAGGTTGCAGGCAGTTGCTGAAAGAGAAGAAGGCTTAAACTTGGTGAAGAGGCATAGATTGAGTGATTGATTGATTTCACAGATTTCCGCACCAGGCTGTTCTAGCACGATGATTCCGCGTTCAACCTCCTCTGGCATCCTGGGGTTTGCAGTTTCGGGAGGGGCCGGCCGGCCCCTCCGAAACTGCAAACCCCAGAGCCAGAGGAGGTTGAAAGTGGAATCATCGCGCTAGAACAGCCTGGTGCGGAAATGGCCGGAGTTTCTTGACCGCTCTGTGTTGGCAGCATAACAAAAGGCGGTTGGGTTTGGCTCCTCTCCTGGTGGGGTGGATTGGAGAGCAGAGCTATGAGGATGTGATTAGTTGCTGCCCCAGATGTGGTTACTCCTTGAGAAAGGATTGACTCACTTCTCTTATCAGAGGCCACAACCGAGAGTCTGTCCTTGTGTTCCATTGAGTCCCAGGAAAGTAGACTTGTCATGTAATTGATAAATACATTTTTAGGGCAACTTTGCATTCGACTGCCGGCCAAAGGGACAGTTATACATTTTTATTCATGATCAGAGTGTTTGCATGCACGAGAGAGTGGTTTACCATGAAAAATGTTCAGTATTTATTTTCAAACCAAGTCACATACATTATCGGGAAGTCTTTTATAACGGCCTTCAAATGTCAGTAAAGGCCTTCTTTGTGTCTTTCTGCTTTCACTCCCTGTCCATCTATTGCTGAGATTAATACAGCAGAATTCACCCATAGAAGCCCTTCAGAACCAAGCTCATAAATCTGTTACCTAAAGCATGGCATCACATAGGATGTATCTTTGACTGAGGTTGATAGTGATGTGCCTACAGGCACCTGTGGGCACCAGTGTGGTGTGTGTTTGTTGGACTATGACTGTGGAAAGCAGGGCTTGAATCTTTCTTGGCCATGGGAACCCACTGGGTGACTTTGGGCAAGTCACACTCTGTCAGCCTCAGATGAAGGCAAGGGCCACCCCCCTCTGAACAAATCTTGCCAGGAGGACCCCATAATAAGGTCACATTAGGGTTACTCTAAGTCAGAAATGACTTGAAAGCACAGAACAACAATAACCAGCCACCTGTAAAGTTTATAGCAAGATTGAAACAGAGCTTTTTGTGGATCATTCTCTTAGCCACTGCACTTGAAATAATTTGGTTCTGTGTTGTTGCCTGAATGAATGTAGATACATAGTAACTATTCTTTAATAACTGGTGTGGAAGGATTTCTTGCTAGATTTGGGCATTCTGGGAGGTAATTTATAGACTGATAGGGAAAACAAGGCTAATTGTAATAATTGCAAGCATTTTGGGCTCTATGGCATATGTAAAAAAGTTTGGTGCTGGTGTCATTAACCACAGGGAGTGGGATAGAAGGATAGGCAATAGGGTTGCCTGTGGGTTTTGTTCACTCTGTGTTTTGAAGTGAACTGACTTCATCTGCACATCCTGGGCCAATGTGTGCATCAGAACATAGAAATCTTTTGGGTTTTATACTTTCTGAATTTTGTGATGCATTTCTCAATTTAAAGAAGTTCCAAGATACATGTAAAAATGCTTTAGAATAAAATATATTTATAAGTGCATACTTTCAGAGAAGATTCAGCTACTTATGAGTAGGTTAAAGTTTTGAATTTTGAAGTATAGACATTAAAAAATATTTAAATATACATATGTAAATTTTGTTTTAAAAAGAATTTCAGACTAATGCAGAAATATGATGGAATAGATGTATGGGGGAAAGGCATGCAAATATTTTGTGGATAGAAAATAGAGTCCTTAATATATTTGTGCATGTTCTCCCAATATTGGCAACATTAATTGAGACATGAAGGGTATGAGTTTTATGTTGTGCATATTTCAACAGCTAAGATTGATTGGCTCTTACTGTGTGAAGCTTTAGTTCAAAGTGTGTGTGTGTGTGGGGGGGATCATGCAGCCTTCCAAATATTTCTGCAGCCCTTGCCAGCATAGCTAGTGCTGAAAGATGCTGGGAGTTGCAGTATGACAGCATTTGAAAACCTGTATGCTTCTCACCCCAGCTTTAGATCTTTGGACAGCATACTCTGGAGAGAACCCACTTCATTCAGTGGGTGTTTTGTTCAACAAGTGGTTTAACACTTTTACTACATTGTTTTACATTTTAGTGGATTTTTGTTAGACTTGAGGTGATAATGCATAGCGTGATGGGAATGTCTGTTGTGTTCCAAACTGTACGAAAACTCACCAACAATTTAAAACCAGTAATTAGTGTTGGATGTAAATGGAGTTCTGTGAGTATAAGAGCTTGAACATAACTTAGACTACAGTAATTTGCACCTTTGAGAAGATACCCATTTGAATTTAGCTACATTAACTTTTAAGTATGGAGGCACAGGATTCAGCTGCATAATGTTTCAGGAGGGTCAAATGACAAAAAAGTGCTGGTGAAACTTAGGACACTGAATTCTTTTGGTTCCAGTTTTTCTGGAGTGGGAGGAATCTGATGGAACAGTGCATTATTATTTCATCTTTAGAATAGACTCTGCTGTTCTTCTATGCCAGAGGTCAGTGTATAATTTGAAGGAGGAAAAAAAAAGATAATTTCCCCTCCACCCATTCTTGACAGGAGCTCTGAGGTTCTTATTAGCAGCTGTATGGAGTAGAAGGGCTGCCTACCACATAATTGGCTGGAGAAATAATCCAGGACCAATAAAAGAAACATACTAGTTCAGGTAGCATTTATGTATTCAGGGCTTGTGGGCCGAAACATTTTCTTTGCTGTTTACCAGATGTTGTCTGTACTGATGAGTGAGTTAACTGTTTGTGTTTCCATTTGCATTTCCCCCCCTCCTTCATATATTGTGCCTGTTCATTTTCTCTTTAAAAAAACAGTGTGGAACAATAGGACTCTCATGTTTCTTCAGTGTCACTAGTTAGCTTTTTGGTGTCATCTGTTGAAGTGTGCAGTCCTATGTACACTTATCAGGGAGCAAGTCCCAATGCATGTAGAAGAACTTGATGCATTGACTCATAGCACATTAGTTTGTGCTGTAATATCAGTGAAGCGACTCAGTACTGATGATGGTGCTAAGTGTATTCTATGTTGATTGTAACGTATCTGTTCAAGTATGTATCTTAAAAAGATACAGAAGATACTATGATTGTAGAAGAATTAAGAATTCTAGTCTTGTCTAATATTAGCTGCCACCCGCAGTTGACAGTATGTAAGTTAAACACTGGAGATAAAAAATACTGGTTGTGCTTATTGGACCAAGAAGTAAAAAAATAAAAATAAAATCAAGATTAATTATGTTTTTTAAATGTGAGGAGATATTAAATGAAGAGGTTCCATAGCATGCAGAATTGTTCTGAGTGACTTGCTGCTGACACACTGGATACAAGATCCAGTTCAGTGGAAGACTTGAACATTATATAATGTGCCTCTAGAGGTATATGGTGTCATATCAGATTCTTTGCTTTTCCTAATGTGACTGATATTTGAATACTGTCTAAGCAAGTTGGAGGAGTGTATGACAGCCTCCTTTTAATATTATGATTTTTATGCTTTCTTAGCAAAGGTCTTTGTTGTTATTATCATCAATCACTGTGTTCCCAGATGCAACAAACTGCTTTTTAGCCCCAAAGAGAAGCATGATATTACAAACAAATAAACACTTCATTGCAGTGTAAGACCTGAATGAGGGAAAAGACCGTTAAGCCAGAGGTTCCTATAGAAGTACTGTGATTTTACAGCCTGAATTTTTGGGAGTCTGCTGTTTTGTGTGCGTGTTTGAGTGTAGCTTGGGAGATCACAGGATGTTCATGATTTACAGAATTAACTGTTAGCTCTCTGTTTAGCACTAGCCAGCCTACTGGTATTATCTTAGAATTTTATTCTTTTTGATTACAACATCTTGGACACTTGCAGTTCTATAACTCAACAGCAAGTTAGATTGAACAAAGTGAACTTTATACATAGGATTATTCTGAATGAACTATAAACCAAGAATGAAATGTGGTATAGTCAACTTTGGAAAGCAAAGTGGATTTGGGCTGGAGTTGCTGTTAATTGTACAGTTTTCTATCCTAATGAAAAGACATCATTTTGGAAAGCTGACATCACAATGTTCCTTCTCTTCTTCTAGGAATAGAAGTGCTCTAGACTGCAAGGAGGCAGATGGTATTATTAATGCAGAGGTACTGTTTGTCCCACTGTTTGTGTGAGTGAGGAATTATCATACTGCCATAGCAATGTTTCTGAGTAAATGAACTAGTTTAAACACTGACCATAGATGAACAGTAATTGGGTCTACCTCCTCTGCCTTTTAAGTATGGTTTGCATATTCTTGATTGCGTATTCTTTTTCAGCGAGGAAAGTAAAATATTAGTAAAAACTTCTACTGCTGAACTGTGCGTTCATTACCAGAGCAAAGCCTGCTCTACTCCTTTCCACAGTGATGCTGTCCATTATCAAGCAAACTGTGTCTTTCTGCTTTGAGAACAGGATGGGATATAAACTGTGCAATGTCCTATTTATTTTTATTTAATAAATTTATACTCTTTAAAGCAATCATAGGATGATTTTAAAAATAAACAATCCTTTATATAAATAGAAAATGATACAGAGTCACTGCAAACATGAAATTTTAAAAAATTAAAAGCACTTGGTAAAACTAGCATTAATTGAATATTTTTTTATGGTTAAAGTGTTTTTTAAGAGTTGGGGGGCTTTGCCTGGGATCAAAAGCAGCAATATATACATCAGGAGAGCATTCTGCCAATGGAGGGAAGGTGCAGTTGCTACACTTTAATTAGCCTGGGGATGAGCCTCCAGAAATGATATCAGTCAAAAGCAGACAGATAAGGGAGTTTTATTTTAAATTCTAAAGCTGTGAAGGGCTTTAAGTGTTTTGCTACCAATGTTTCAAATAGTGTCTGCACGCAGATTATACAAATATAACTTATTACTTTCTTTATCATTTTAGGATTAGTTAAAAAAAATATAAATGCCAGGCTTTGTTGGAAATCTTTTGTAAGCCATGTGGAGAAACAAAAAGTTGTGTCTAGTCGTCCATGTCTGAGAGGAAAATGACTTCTTCTATTTGAGGGACCACAAGAAGTGAATGGAGGCTTCTTGCTGGAAGAAGTGAGTGAGGCAGCAATATTCACCTTCTTCAGTAACTCTCGGTGCAGCCTTTCATGATGTTCAGGAGCATCCTTTTCACAGGTGTGCAAGAGGAAGGAGTCAGTATAAATATGCAGAAGTGGAACAGTGGAACTTCCCTATAAACACAACTTCAATTCTAGTCATAGTCATTTTGATTAAGGAGTTTCTGTGGGGGTTTTTTTTAACAGTGAATGAGCTGTATCAACAGTGGAATAGAATGCCTCATAGAGTGTGGATTCTCATTTGTTGGAAGTGTCAAAGAAAAGGTTCAAGGGTGACCTCTCAGGGATGCTTCAGCTGTGGTTTTCTGCTCTGTCAGGAGTTGGACTTGATGGCCTTAGAGTCCCTTCCATTTCTGTGACTCTTTGCATTCTAAAGATTTTGGGGTGTTTGGTGCAGTCGTACATAGATTCAAAATTCAGATTGTTTTATTTTTATTTCTCTTTATGTATATGTTAGGGGAGAGAGCCAGCATGGTGTAGTGTTTTGAGTGTTGACCTACAACCCTGGAGACTGGGGTTTGAATCCCCACTCAGCCATGGAAATTCACTGGGCAAACTTGGGCAAGTCACTCTCTTCGGCCTCAGACGAAGGCAGAAGCAAACCCCCTCTGACCAAATATTGCCAAGAAAACTCGAAGATAAGTTTGCCTTACTGTCACCATAAATCAGAAACAACTTGAAAGTGCATAACAATGACAAATATGTTAGGGGTTGGTTAAGTAGTAATAATTCCTGTTACTGAATAACTCAGTTCTGACCTGTATTTATACTATGATATGAATTGTTACTTGCTTTTTCAGATAAACTTCAAAATTATCTGAATGACTTGGGTGGAGTGGTGTTGTACAAAAGCTACATTTTGCATGTACATTTCAAAAACACACGTTATAAAAACATACATAAGGAGAAATAGGATGGAGTGCAGTGAAAAGTAGAAATTCTTTGCTATCAGTACATTGTTGTTATGTACCTTCAGGTTGCTTCCAATTTACAGTGACCCTGGAGTGACATTATGAGGGTTTTATTTGACAAGATTTTTTCAGAGGGGCCCTTGCCTTCCTCTGAGGCTGAGGGAGTATAACCCAAGGTCACCTGATGGGTTTCTATGGTCGAACAGGAATACAAACCCTAGTCTCCCAGAATCCTAGTCCAATACATTGAACCACTATACCACACTGGCTTAGTACATTGGTTACACTTAATCTGAATGTCTCCAAAATATAGCAGATGACACTTTATATAGGTGAACAAAACTATTGATTGGTTCATGATGATAACTTCATTAGTATATGAGCCGAGGTCTGTGGTGACCTTCTAATTCATCTGATCTCTTTCCCCATCAGCTTATGTCAAATTCCAATTCAACATTGGAAATCCACATACAACAGCAGTCTTCCACATGGTTTCAGATGTGCATCCCTTTAGAACTCATCCTGTCCTTACTGTATTGTCTGAATGCTGAGGGAGATGTATGTTGTTTAGATTCAGCCGTTCTTTAGCACAGCTCGTGGTAGATTGCAAGTAGAAGCTTTGTCTTCAGTGCTATTGAGGCACTGATTCAATATTCTGTCTTTACCAAGGAGGTCTCTTGTCATACGAAAAGCTTTATATTTTCTGCCTTTATAATGCTGTTTTTTTAAAAAAAAGATTTATGTTTTTAACTGCTTTTAATTTTTTTTTATAATTTGATCACTTTTTAACTCTTATATTTTAAGAATTTCTAATTACGCTTTTTTAAAATCTGTTGTTAGCCACCTTGAATCCTAAACTGGGATAGAGGAAGGATATAAATAAATATAGCAACAATGACAATAAAAACCACAATGTTTGACTTAATGTTTACCATCTCATTCAGACCAAAGCTGTCAATAAAACCACATGAGCAGAGTGTATTCTGCATCATCTGAAATCTCCCATATTGATGCTGAATATTAACATATGTGAAGCTCCTGTCTAATCTTTAAATAACAGTTTATTTTCTCTCTGTTTTTTGTTTGCATAATCACTGCCTGTTCTAATAATACCACTCTCCTTCAGGCTATATATAAATTGCTGACAAACAACATTAGTGGTGATCTAGACACGTGTGTCTGTGTGTGTGTATGTGCCTTCAGATTGCCTGTCAATTTATAGTGACCTCATGAATTTCATAGGGTTTTCTTAGGCAAGGAATAGTCAGAGGTAGTTTTGCCAGTTCCTTCCTCTAAAATATAGGCCATTTCCACACTACAGTGTTACAGTGCTATTATTCCACTTTCAATATCTATGGAATCCTGAGGTTTTCAGTTTAGGGAGGGGCATTTAAAATTCTCAGCCAGAGAGCTCTTTGGCCTCAGTAAACTACAAACCCCAGAATTCCACAGGATGCTGAAAGTGGAATAACAGCACTATAACAGTGTAGGACAGAAATGACCATAGTCTACCGCACCAGGTATTTGTTGGTGGTCTTCCACCCAAGTACTAACCAGGGCTGACACTGCTTAACTTCCACAGTAAGATAGGACCTGGTGCCTTTAGGGTATTTTACTCCTCCAGTGTGGTGTAGTGCTTTGAGCATTGGACTATCACCTGCAGACCAGGGCTCAATTCCCTGCTTAGCCATGGAAGCCCACTGGCTAACCTTGGGTGCATCACACACTCTCAGGCCCAGAAAATCCCATGATAGGTTCACCTTGGGGTTGCTATAAGTTGCCGGCACACAACAACAACAACAACGACAGCAATTAACTATATCTTTGTTGCAGAAATTGTTAAATTGCTAGAGATCACAATTATCACTGTGCTTATATGCATGCTTGGCTATTGTGCTTTTATAGTACACTCAGTTGTAAAGACAATTCAGTATAATGAAAAAGAGTAAGACGGTGCATGACTTCAAAATTTGAACTGCCTGAACTATTCAAATTCAGATTGCATCAAGCCTTCAAAAGACAAGGAGAAAGCTTACTTTTTTGGAATTTAAAAGTTAAGTATTTCTAAATACCCTAAAGGAGCCGATCCTGTCTCATCTTGAAAGCTAATCATGGTTAACTCTGGTTATTACTTGGGTGGGAGACTCACAGTGAATACTGGTGCTGTAGGCTGTATTACGGAAGAAACTGTTTTCAAAACTATCTCTGAGTATTCTTTGTTTAAGAAAACCCTATGAAATTAATCATGCCACCCTATGTTGACAGGTGACTTGAAGGCATGTGCACTCACACACATACCCCTAGTAGAAATAGAGCAGTATAATGATATTGTTAGACAATTGTAAAACAAACAAAATAAAATAGTACGTGTGTTTTGACTAAAAAGATCCATGTTGTTGCAGAAAATGGTGTCCTGTTGTGCTGAGAAAATGGGCTGGGATGTTCCAGTGCAAATCTTTCTAGGCAAGATTCAGTCTTAGTGGTAGTTACACTAGTGTAGTTCTAAACTTGCAAACCTAGCTTAGTCTGTGTGCCTGTGGCTACATCCAGTTTGTGCATGGGCTTTACTACAGTACTTCCAGAGCGATCCATGCTTTTTGGTTTTCATCTGATCCTTCTGTGACTATGGATTTTGGCCTAGCATGAAATTTAATGTTGTTTTTGTTAACTAATGCTGCTTTTTGCTCTACTTTCTCAAACCTTAGTATCTGTTGTTTTCTTCCTACCTCTGATAAAGCTGAGAGAAGTTTTGAGATGGTTTTCACCTTTGGGGCTATTAATGAGGCTGAGCTGAGAAAATTGTAGAGAATGTGTCTTGGCCACTAAGAAAATATTTCAAATAGCTTTGCTTTTCATGCCACACCTCATTCCAGGCACATAAGAAATTTTGACAACCGACTCTGACCTTATAACAAAGGAGGCTTTGCAGAACCTGTTGGTGGTGATTGTAGGGTGTGTATATGAATTTGAATGTCACAATTCTTCTTAGGAGTGGCTGCAGAACAACTTTAGGGGTTTGTATATATTGCAAAATAAAATTCCTTCCATTAGAAAACTGAAATATTGCTCAATCAACTTTTGGTTTATCTTGTACTAATTTAAATAAATTTGTTCAAGAACTTAACTCAGGTATATGAATATATCTTTTGGGTATTACTTCTTTATCGCTACAGATTATGAGACCCTTTGAAGTGTGTCTGTGCTGTTCACCTTGGCTTGTACATGAATCAAGTCTTGCCAAAACAGTACGGTACCTTTGTTAGCAATAGAAGGAAAAGTCCATGGCCTCTTTCAGTATATGGTGATTGTGATACTTTCTGTGTGGCTGAAGAGTATCAACTTCATGTTTCTGTTTGCTGATATTCATTGCTCTAATGAATAGGATTTTTTTTTAAAAAAAAAAGGCTGAAAAACTCTCTAGGAACTTATCTTTGATAACAATATCATATACTAGATTTTTCCCTCAAATTTATAGCAAAAATAAAATGTTAATCCCTATTTCCTTTCCTTCATTATTTACTGCTGTTACTGAGCTTACCAGTGCCATCAGATTTCTCCTTTGACAGCCTCTTCTTTCTATATAAAACATCATGATTTAGAGAAATTTATAGTTAGAACTATTAGAAAGTACATGTGTTTATAGAGAGAATGAATCTGCAGGAAGAAATGTCTGCCCACTGTCACAATTAGCTGGTTATCCTTATTAGAGTACTATTACATGATGGTCATATTCAAAGACAAAGCCATGTTAGTCTGCCAGTATACAAAGGGATCTCATAGCACCTTTTGAAACAAATTGAAAGAAGTTTATAGCATAAGCTTTTGTAGACTTAGTTTATTCTTGAAGAAGTAGACTAAGTCTATGAAAGCTTATGCTACAAACTTCTCCCAGTTAGTCTCAAAGGTGCTGCAAGATCCCTTTGCATGACGTGATGGCTAACCCTCTAAATATGTTGTGGTGCAGAATGTTGAATAATCACTTAAATGTTAGTCCTGACATTCCTCTGGCTAATATTATAAATAAAAATCTAACTGTGTCACAGAACAGAAGGAAACAAGGTGAATTCTTTATATGTTTCTCTATATTTTGCCATTTCTTTCAGGCACAAATAGCCTTCCTTCAAGGGGAAAGAAAAGGTCAAGAGAATTTGAAGAAGGATCTAGTGCGGAGAATAAAAATGCTGGAATATGCTCTTAAACAAGAAAGGTACTGTGGTCAGTTATCTATACCTTGAATGATTAACTGTAAATACAGAAATTCTTACCTGTCTTGGTATGGCAACAATTGACCTTCTAAGTGCTATTCCTTCTTCCACCTCAAAATAATGTATGAAATAGTCTTTATGTGCATTTCTTTCCTAAATGTTCAAAAGAAACTACAGATATGTACTTGCAAAGAAGCGGCTATGCCTAAGTTACAGATGTCATTTCAGAAAAAGTACCCAGACTATAACCTTGCCCACCATAGATTGGAGATGGTCTAGCCAAGATAATTTAAAAAACTTTTTCAAAGCAGGTCAATAGTTTTAAAAAGGAAGAACTGAATAGTCAGTTCAGTGATATAAAACTGAAGATGTAATAGGTGAGAAACTGTTCAAATTACAGTTTTAAGTAATTTCCACAATATCATTTAGTAAGAGTACTATGTTGTCTTATAGTCTGCCATAAATTCTGGGGAGATCTAAGGTGGGAAAGTCAGCAAATAAATTTCTAATGTGCCTTTCTCAAAAGCTACTTCAAAAGCTGACCAGTGCACTTGTTGATAAAACTTTATTGTCAAATGCACAATCTATATTGGAACAAATCATTGAACTGATGTATGATGTCATATGAGTGGATCATTGCTGACATAGCTGAGCTGTGTTGAGTTGAGAAAGAGCCTGCAGCATAATTAAATTATAATTTAAAGAAGTAATTCACCCAGAAAAGGCCTGGAGGACCAAATAAGCTGTCAGGTTATATGAACTGTAATGTGGAAAATAATCAGAAAAATTACCTAGAATCCTTCCTAGAAATTGCGTTTCTTGTTTTTGGTAATGACAGAGTAAAGTCTAGACAAATTTAAAGAAAAATCTGTCATGGTGACTTGTATGAAGTCCATTTCACACATTCTGATCTAGTTAGCTGGTTGCAATTAAGTCTTATTGAAGGGACATGTATTTAAAGTATATATGATGAACTTGTTCTGTTTGTTCCAATGACATATGCAACCCAATCCTGTTCGTGTTTATCTGAAAGTAAATTCCAGTGATTTCACTAGAGCTTAGTTTTCTAATAGAAGTGCTTAGAGTTGAGTCTTCGTCGCAACAAGTAGTCTGGTTCTATTCATAGTTAAATTTGCTTAAGATCATTAATTCCAACTGCAATAGGCCAAAGGTGGGAAATGTATGGCTTTACAGGTGTTGCTGGACTACAGCTACCATCAGTCCTAGACAGAGGCAGTGATAAGAGATGATGGGAGCTATAATCAAGAAACGTGGAGGGATCTATGTTGCCCACCTCTGGCTTAGGCATACCTAAGATCATTCTGTGTAAGATCAGTCTGGTCCTTCAGCTGAAAGAGCCCGTCTGCACTCTTTTGCTAGTTTTAATTCATGAACTGCTGAATATCGCCCTTTCTTTATGAGGTCAGATTTTAATTAATATTGTTGCAGGTTGAGATGCCTCACTTTTATAAGACTATTTTGTTTTGTATGTGGCTATAACAGGAATTGAAATATTAAATGGAATTCCTACTTTCTAACAGTGGAAGGTAGATTTCATTTGGAATCAACCAACTCACCCCCCCAAAAACCCAAAATGAAAAACAAATAAGAAAAAAAGCCCAAACAAACAAAAACTACTGAAATTTCATTAAAATTAAGATTGATCTGTTGATTGGTTAAATCCAGATGATTAATATACAAATCAGATGACAGTAATATTTTTAGTGATATCTGCACCCCATCCTTTCTCCAGGGAGCTTGGGTCTGGCATGGATAGTTTTTTTCCACTTTCTCTCAGTACAACAATCCTGCCAGATTGAAAGAGAGAACTGGCCACAGCCATCAAAAGAGCTTCTTGGATGAATGAAGATATCAATCCTCATCTGCAATACATTACTATATTGTTTATCAAAGTCTCTGCTTCATATGATTCCTAGATTTACAATCAGTGTTGTTGTAGAAAGCTTTGAATTGCAGCAGTTAAGGGGAAAAACGGACTCATCATTGATGTTCCGTTGTTTTGTGAACAGTGTAATAACTTAATATCAAATTTATAAATGCTCAAGATGACAATTCAGTTTCAGTTTATTATTTGTATCCTAATTTCTATTAAGATATGCAGCTATTTTGTAGTGATCTCAGAAGTAAAAATAGTATCATTTCTGTAAATAGGTAAGCAGTTTGATTTATGTACAGATGTTCCCAAAGCATGAATTCCTGAAGTGAACTCACATTATGGTGAGTTTGTATTAATGTATTTGCAAGAACTACTTTTACTGAATATCTTTAATTTGCAGTTGTCAGAAGTAGCAAGAGGTACTTGTCAGCTGACTGAATGGGAGTTCTAGTCTTGAACAGTAAATCCCAAAGCTATTGCAAACTGTTTCTGCCGTTCCCTTTAGTTTCAAATTCCACTGAAGGGAGTTGTACAAGAAAAAATAATGTATCCTTGGGAGCACAGAACAAGTTCCGTCTTAAGCTTCAGTTCTGTCCCTCCCACTGCACAGACTGAAGGAATACAAATACCCTGTAGTGAGTGACAAGCAGAGAACCACTGAAAATTAGTGAATTAGAGCTGCAACCACTGCAACCCAGAAGTAACTCAGTTCAAGACCATTACTGGAAAAAAAATAACTGGTTACTAAAGTTCATGATTCCTTTCTGTGCCGTCTCTACAGTTCACCATTCTGCTTATAGACTGATCAAACAGTTGCCTGTGAAACATCTACAGTAGCACACTTCCTCCTGTATTTCCCAGCAGCTGGTATACCGAGATGTGCTACTTCTACTATTGCAAGGAAAGTGTACCCATATTGACCGGTAGTCACTGATAGCCTCATTGCCCATGATTTTGACTCATGTTCTTTTAAAGCCATTCAGGCTGGAAGTCATTGGTACATCTTAGGACATCAGATTTCAGTTTGAAAAGCACTGTGTGTAAAAGATACTTTATCTGCCTGAACTCCCTCCTTATTGGCACAATTAAAAACTGTGCCAATAAGAAGGAAAAATGGCAGGTGTCTAAAGAAACCAGAGTGGTTGATGAAAGAACTCTCAGCTGAGCTAAGTGTTAAAAGAAACATGTATAGGAAATGGAAGAATGGTGAAACCACCAAAGGGGAAAATAGCCAAGATATGTAGGGAGAAGGTCAGAAAAATTAAAGTGCAGAATGAACTCAGGCTTGCCAGAGACATTAAAAACAATAAAAAGGGCTTTTTTGGATATGTCCGTAGCAAAAGGAAAAACAAGCAAATAATAGGGTTGCTGTGTGGAGAAGATGACCAGTTACTAATAGGGGGAAGAGAGAAGGCAGAACTACTCAACACCTTCTTTTCCTCAGTTTTCTCCCAAAAGGATAGAAGTACTCAACCTGGGGTGTAGGGAGCAGGTGAGGAAGGGAGGGGAAATGCAACACAGAATAAGTAAAGAAGTAGTACAGGAATATTTGGCTAAACTAGATGAATTCAAGTCTCCAGGGCAAGATGAATTACATCCAAGGATATTGAAAGAACTGGCAGAAGTCATTTCAGAACCACTTGCAATAATCTTTGAGAACTCTTGGAGAAGAGGAAAAGTCCCAGCAGACTGGAGGAGGGCAAATGTTGTCCCCGTCTACAAGAAGAGGAAAAAGAGGAATCAAATAATTATCACCCAGTCAACCTTGCATCGATACCAGGAAAGATCCTAGAGCAGATCATTAAATACGCGGTTTGTAATTATTTAGAAAGCAATGCTGTAATTACTAAAAGTCAACATGGATTTCTCAGAAATAAGTCATGCCAAACTAATTTTATCTCTTTTTACAATAGGGTTACAAGCTTGATAGATGAAGGGAATGCTGTGGACATAGCATATCTTGATTTCAGTAAGGCCTTTGACAAAGTTCCCCATGACATTCTTGCAAAGAAGCTAGTAAAATGTGGGCTGGACAGGGCTACTGTTAGGTGGATTTGTAATTGGTTGACCAACCGAACCCAAAGGATGCTCACCAATGGCTGCTTTTCATCCTGGAGAGACTAGTGGGGTGCCACAGGGTTCTGTCCTGGCCCCAGTGCTATTCAACATCTTCATCAGTGACTTGGATGAAGGAGTAGAGGGCATGCTGATCAAATTTGCAGATGACACCAAATAGGAAGAAGTTGCTAATATGCCAGAGGACAGGATTAAAATTCAAAATGACCATGACAGATTGGAGAGCTGAGCCAAAGCTGACAAAATGAATTTCAACAGAGAGAAATGTAAAATCTCACATTTAGACACAAATATAGGATGGGGGACACGTGGCTGAATAACAGTATGTATGAAAGGGATCTAGGAGTCTTGGTAGATCACAAGGTGAACATGAGCTAGCAGTGTGATGCAGCAGCCAAGAAAGCCAATGCAATTCTTGGTTGCATCAATAGGAGTATGGTGTCTAGATCAAGGGAGGTAATGGTACCCCTCTGTTCTGCTTTGGTTAGACCTCATTTGGAGTACTGTGTCCAGTTCTGGGCACCTCAGTTCAAGAAGGATATCGACAAGCTGGAGCATGTCCAGAGGAGGGTGACCAAAATGGTGAAAGGTCTGGAAGCCATACCCTGTGAGGAGTGGCTTAGGGAACTAGGTATGTTTAGTCTGCAGAAGAGAAGGTTAAGAGGAGACATGATAGCCATGTTTAACTATTTGAAGAGATGTCACGTTGAGGATGGGGTGAGCTTGTTTTCCGCTGCTCCAGAAACTAGGACGAGGAGCAATGGATTCAAGTTGCAGGAAAGGAGATTCCACCTGAACCTCAGGAAGAACTTTCTGACAGTCAGGGCTGTCCGGCAGTGGAATGTGCTGCCTCGGAGTGTGGTAGAGTCTCCTTCTTTGGAGGTTTTTAAGCAGAGACCGGATGGCCGTCTGTTGGGAATGCTTGGATGGGTGTTACTGCATAGCAGGGGTTGGACTGGATGGCCTCTGTAGTCTCTCCCAACTCTGTGATTCTGTGATTCATGTTCCATGAATGATGCTGAGTTTTCCACCCCATGCATAATTTTATGTGCTTCTTTCACATCATGCCCACCTGACACTAAAAGATTAACTTTTCCCCCCTAAGCTAAACAGTCTGAGACACTGTAACTTTTCCTTGCTTCAGCACTTTTGCTTGCTCTGTTTCACTTTCCAGTAATGTGCACTCTTATAGGATTGTATAAGGGCAATATGACACTGGCAATTTTATTTTCAGCTTCTCTTCTTATCATGTCTAACTTGGAATTTGCCCTTTTTACAATCATTGAACAGTTTACCCTTTTTAAGACATCACAGTCACCAACCCATTTGTGATGAAGTTCTGGGGATGGGGCAATCTGAAGTGCCAAGGCAGCCTGGAAGTAGCCCAGTTGTGTGTGGGAGGGGCTTGTGGCTGAGAAGAAATGTTATATGAGGCCATGTAGCTGTGAGAATTGGATGCCTGCAGAATGAGCCTAGCAAGGAGCTCAGGAGTAGAGTCCCTAAGTTGGTCAGAGACCGTGACTTTTTTTTGGGAAGGTTTATTTCTCAGTGGATGCCTAGTCAGAGGCAGAAGAGTAATAGAACATTAGCAGGATCTGATCAGAGAATATGGCCTAGATCGGGGGCTAAACCTGTGGTGGGAGTTTAGCCAAAGGGCTGTTATATGATACTTGTGCCTTATATGAACATCTAAAGATATTATTGAACTGTTTCTTAGCAGGAAGTTACCTGTTGTATTGCCTAAAAAGTGCATTGAGGAAATATATCAACCTTGGCCATTTCCACACGGGGGTAAAACTCCGCGTTGAGACGATCGGAGACGGAGGTCATTCACACCGCGGGGCGATCTAGTGCGGTTGGAAAAGGTGAGGCTCCACGCCTCCAACCGCTCTAGTGCAGCCGCAAAGGTGGTGCTGTGAGTTTTTTAAAAACCACCTTCCCAGGTAGTTTTTATGAAACTCGCCCGCACTAATCCGCGGCTGCTCCCCGTGTGAATCTGCAGAGACGCGTTAGTTCATCTCTGCAGATCTGCCCGAGGGCGGGCTTCCGGCTGGCAAGCTGCCCTGATTGGCGGAGCGCCGCCGGAAGCTGCCAGCCGCCATTTTGGGCGCTGCCAAACGCCGCGAACGCCGCTGAAATTCGGCGGCGTGTGGAGCGGCGGAGCCGCACTCCCCACAGGGACGGAGCAAAACGCACGCAGGTAATCTCCACCCCTGTGTGCGCCACCCCGTTTCGGCTCCCCCACGTGTGAAAAGGGCCCTTGACTGCATTTGAAGTCTAAAATGCTACTTTATTCTTATTGTTATCTTAATAAATGTTAGAGTTTATCTTTGTAAACACTGACTTGGGTGAGGTGTATACAACATATAAATCAACACACAAAACATGCTACCATAAAATTATCAAGTGGTTTTAAATAAACATTGAAAATGCACACCCTTTTACACAAAAGTGGTGTTATAAGTGGAGGAAGGCAGAGCTGTGTCATAAATACAAGTCACCTTATCAGATTGGGAATAACCACACCAATCTAGAGGAAGTAAGGGCCTGCCACACCATTTGCCAAATAACAAATTTTCTTGACATATTTCCATTTGCCAGTTGGATACTTTGGGATTAATTTAGTAAATCTGGTTTGTATATATTTGTTGTTAAACAAGGCATGTGGTGTTTATGAAAAGGCTATAAAATAGTGACAGAGCCAGTATGTAATGTGTACTAGCTAAACTTCACCGGCACTATCTGGGTCTGTATCTAATGCTTCCGTGGAGTATTAGGGGTCTCCTATTTTCATGCCCCCTCCCATAAGTGCTAGAATCTTGCCAGCAGTACCTCTCCCATTCTCCAGCCCTTCCTTCGGCATGCTAGCTATGGGACCTTAGCCCTCGCCTGGTTTTATGCCTTTCCCTCCTTCTCTCAGAAATTTTGGCAACAGTTCCTCAATCTCTTATTTTAAAATTATTTCCTAATAAGATGTGACAGGTCCCCATTTTTGCTTCTAGTAAACCCCTCTAATTTTGGAAGTTTAACTTAACAACTTTAACTTGGAGGACAGGCAGGTACTGTCAATGCTGATATTCTGATGAGTTATGGCTGCCACAGATGGATCCACAAATGTTCTTTTTTGTTATTATAGAGAGCATTACGCGTAGAATATTTCTTAAACTACATATACTAAGTTTAATCAGAATGATTCCATGTAGCTTTGTAAGAAATATTCCATATACCCAAGGCAGGCAGATATTTATTATACATTTAAAAAATTAGCACATATGTATGAACTGAGAGCTATGCGTATACAGTTTTTGTTTATAAACAGGCTTTTTTAAAGACTAGGCATCTGCTGTGGCCTTTATCAGTGAAAAGCTGTGCAATATTTCAAAGCTTTTGTCCAAACTTGGATTGATTATTTATTTATTGTTTTATGTTCACTTGATTCCAAAGTGACAATGAAGTATATTAAAATACTCTTTACAAACAGATTTGAAAAGTTTTTAAAAGCCAATTTTAAGAAAGCAAAAGTCAAATGAAATAATGCACTTCATTTGATTGTCTACTAGGAGAAGGTCAGCGATTGAGAATGCCCTGTCTAATGCAATGTCCATCAAGCTACCCTTCTGTGTTTCTGAGAAGCATGGCAAGGATTCCACTGACAGTATCCAGTTCTGGGCAAATTAATATTGGAACAGACACTCTTTCAGCATGACTGTGGTTTTCTAAAACCATTGTGGTTTGTCTTTTAGAAAAGGACTGAAAAAAACTATATATATGCAAGATTTTATGAAATCAACACTCCATGTCTTTATTTTACTTAATGCTTTGAGAATGAGATGATTTATTACTGGAGTGTCTCCACATGCTACAAATTCATCTCATAATTAGTGCAGTGCAACAGTTTTTATTGTATTTTGGATATAGAAAAGAAACTGAGAAGAAAGAGATGGTTTGAGCAAGCACAATGTAATTGATCCTAAATTATTTATGGTGTGGATTCTTTGAGACCCACCAGGTTGCAGTATCTGTTCCTATATGTTTTAGCACTGACATTGCCAGGGATTTTTCTAGGTGATAAAATGATAATTGGCACTGATATTTTATGTTTTGGACATGTTTCCAACTGTTCTGATTCACTTTCATGCCTATATGGTATATTTTAAGAATGAGGAACTTATTCCTATGTAGTAGTGATGGAAAGAGTATTTGTTACTGTTTGTTTCATGACAGAATAATATGGAGAATAGTTGTAGTGCTGGAAATTCTTTGCATTTTGTGAAGTCATTTGGGGAATTATTCTGCACAAATGTGCACTTTTTTTTCTGTGCAAAAAACATGTTTTCTTCACAGAAACAATTTTTTTAGAGTAGTGAAAATATCTTACCTGTACAGGAGACAGTATGTTTTGCAAAGAAAATATTGTTTCCTGCACGTGTTTTTTGTTCAGAAGAACAGTTTGTATTTCTGTAGACTGATGCCCTGAGAGGCTTTTTAAAGTGTAAATACCTTTCACAAACTGTGTAGAAATCTTCATTTTCTCCTGAAGGAGAAGGAATACTGTGGAAGCTATTCAGGATTCTTTGTGAGGACAAAAAGGACAAGATTCTTCATGTAAATGTCTTTTGAGTTATGTTTTTGGTCAGGAAGGCAAGAACCTACTCCTTGAGATAGGTCCTGCTTCTGTGCTTTTACTGGCAGCACTGACTGTTTATGTCTCTCAGTCTGGCAGCAGCTCCTAGCTTTTTTCTTCATGTCTGGCAGACTTGCTAAGCACAGCTGGACTAGATTTTCCAGGTCTTTAGACTGCAGGTTTGGCAACCAAATTGGTCCTTTTTTGTAGGAGCTAGCCTTGTGAGATTAATTTGTCCCTTGTTTGTCATTTGTATGCCAAACATGTCCAAATGACAGAGAGTGATAAAATGGGAATGTAGTATTACTAGAATTTAAAAAATGATTTTGAGAGGAAATTTTCAGGAAAGGTACCATGGGGAGAGGATAACTGTATTTAAGAGCAGAAACAACCAGGACAAGTAGCACTGTTCATATAAAAATGCTATCGTCTTTTTCTTATAGAGCTAAATACCACAAATTAAAGTATGGCACTGAGTTAAATCAAGGGGACATGAAACCTCCAAACTATGATTCAGGTAAGAAATGATTGTTTGAAGGAAACAACTGTGCAGAAGACAAAGCTGTAATTTCATGTGGACTTAGCCTGATGTGGGTGTAAAAGGAACCAGAGTTTAGGGGTCAGGCATGAGCTGTAGGATTATTCATATTTTGCTGTTCTGCATGCCTATTCCTCCCACCTATTATATCTGGCCAGGGTTAAAATTAATCTCTGTGGCTATTGTAAGTGGTTTAAATGAAACTGGGTATGTCCTAAACTCTCTTTTCAGTACCCAATTTCATCAAGATTCCCTCAAACAATTAAAAATTGCATATATATTCATTATAATTAGGATTACTAGGAATCACATAACATCAAATCTAGAAGGGTATTGGAAATTTGTCTGCAAGAGAGCAGAATGAGAATGCCTTACTTGATCTCTAAATCGTAGCTCCAGTATTATCCAAACTGACCTTGTTTTTTTCTCTGTTAAAAGAAGAACCAGTTTGATCAGTACTGATACCATGATTTATTCTGTAAAATTTACAGCATAAAAATAGAACTCTCTTTGTGGCATAATTGATCCTAATAAGAGTACTATATTAGTGTGGATTGTTTCAGCAGGACATGTATACAAAAGTTTGTTTGGGTTCTGTCTTTTCAGCCCATCCACTCTTTCCTAAACAAAGGGCTCATAAGGCATAGGAGCACTTCTGTTGCTTCTGGATTTTTCAGTTTAAGAATTTCATCAAACTGTTTTGCCTTCTTATCTATCTATTTTTATTCAGTTTTTGTTATATAAAACGTATTTTTTCCAAGCTGGTTACCATGTAGAACGTATTAAGAAAGTTATGTTAGGGGAGTACCTAACACCTGTGCACCCATCATTCCCCCAGCTTAATATTTCCTGAGCTCTCCAACTTCTCCGTTATCAAAAGCAAATAGGTTCCCCTCAGTCTGTCTTTTGCGTGATACATATTTTTGAACAGGAGAAGCGAGTAAATGAGAGCTTGAAATCTAATTTATTAAAGCTTCATTCTTCTACTCGGAATAATGGTGTATGATTTAAATTTATTCTCCCTTGGTATAGTTGTTTGCTGCAATCTTTCACTGTGAGAGTATAGGAATTAAATGCATGTTCTATAGATATAAGTGAATTGGTGCAATGATACTTACTACCTTTTACTTACTCACTACCTTTTCTTACACGTGCTAAAATTCTGAGAAAAAAGAAGTTCACAAATGTTTGAGAGAGAAGTAATACTGATAGGTCGATGTGCAGTACATTTATTTTATTGTTATTATTTTCCTTAACAGTGTTTTGGTACAGTATTCTAACTTATTTCACTATGGTTGTGACAGTTCTGAAAGCTTATTCACTGTTAGAGGAATAAACTGACAAGATAGAATCCCTTTTCTTTGTGTTTATTATACTAGTTTTAATCTTTCAGATGAAGGGAATGAAACTGAAGTCCAGTCACAGCCAAATAGTCAGCTGATTTGGAAACAAGGACGGCAATTGCTCAGACAGTAAGTTGTCTTAAAGTTGGTCCTGTTATATAAGTAAGCTCTTCTGTGCTTGACCATTCTATAGGTAATACACCAGACAGACTGCAATTGTCAATGGATTTATATAATTAAGGTACTCTAGAATCAATATATACTGAGTGGCACCCTCTGTCAGTTTCTGACTACAGGTGTGTTTAACAGCACAAATACTACCCACAGTGTTCCTTATGAACCAAACAGGGCTTATCCGGACAACTCTGTTATGATTGCTGCTAAGTTGAAAGGTAAACTCCTCATCCAGATGCTGGCACAAATTTCTGCCAGAGGAATTTTCCATAAAGCATGCTGTGGGTAATGAAAAGAAGAGGGCATAGAAATTTATATTACAGTGGGCTAAACTATTGCACTTTCTAATTTTTCTCATATTCGTGCAGTATCCTCCATGTGTATGAGTCTACATCTTCCATTAGTCCCAGGCAGCATGACCAGTGATCATGGGTAATGGGAATTGTAGTTCAAAACATCTAGAGGACACTAGGTTTGGAATGGCTGGTCTGGGTTTAATATTACTTATCATGACAGGTGTCCATTCCAGGCTTGTCTGGAGATGTAAAAAGGATTAACCTGAGACCTCTTACCTTTGAAGTATGCCCACTACCACTGCTCTGTGGCCATTCCCCAAAGATGAAAAAGTTGTATCAAATAATAGGATGTGTTATTGATTTGAAATGAAGTTGTATGTTCTTGAAGAACAAAGGGCAGGGATTTAAGGTTTTAAAAAATAACATTATTTATGCCTGGTTCCACTGTTATTGCTCGCCTCTTCTGATAGCCATACAAATTGGAAATAAATAGGTATTGGTGGTTCTTCTTCCTTTTTTTTTTCTTAAAAAGGCAGAATTTCTGTCTTGTCTCTGGATTTATCAGTGGTTTCATCATTTATAATTCGAAATCAAGGAAAACTGAAAATCTTTTCACTTGGAGTTGATGGATCTGATTGGCAGGAGGTATTCCAAAATGTTCCAAAATACTTGCTGGTGATTATTGCAGCAAATGTGGAACATTTAGACTGAGATATTAGTAGGAGGAGAAAGAATAGTTTAAAACAAACTTAGTGAACAGAAGTTTTTAAGTGCTTAGGCTGCCCTCCCACATTTATTTATATCCTGCCTTTTCCCCCCAGTTTGAGATTCAAGACAGCTTACAACAGTTACAAGAAATAGAACTAAGAAAACAAAACAAAACAAATACAGACATTAAAAGTATAATTAAACACTCCATATAATTAAACCCAGTTAAAAAACACAGCTATTAAAAGCAGCAAATAAAGAAAACCCAGATAGACAGCATAACACAGTTCTTCAAGACCCTGTCCCCTTGAGCAATCAGTCTTCAAAGGCCTTGCCAAATATTTTTTTAAAAAGTCTTAACTGGTCTGTAGAAAGATAGCAGTGAGGGAGCCAGTCTAATCTCTTTGGTTAGAAAGTTCCAGAGCCTGGGGACAGCTACCAAGAAGACCCTTCACTAAGTTCCCACTGGATGTACCTGCAAGGGTTGTGGGATGGAGAGAAGGCCCTGTGCAGGGGATCTCAGAACACAGGCAGATAACTTGGACCTGAGCTGTATAGGCCTCTAAAGATCAAAACTAGCACTTTTAATTGTGCCCTAAAATGATCTGGTAGCCAGTGGTTCTGTTGCAATGAGGGAGTTAACGTACTCCCTGTAGCTGGCCTCACTTAACAATCTGCAGCTCTTTGTACGGTCTGAAGTTTTCAAATGCTTTGCAATGGCAACCCCCTGTAGAGCATGTTACAGTAATCCCAACAGGGTGCAACTAAGCTGTGTTGTACTGTGGCCAGATCTGATGTTTCCAGAAACAGACGTAGCTGACATGCAAGCCTTAACTGTGCAAAGGCACTCCTAGGGACCACTGAGACTTGAGCTTCTAGGCTCAGTGTTGAATCCTGGAGCAACACTATTTCTTTCATAATTTTTATTAAGTGTTTTTCAAATTACAACGAAAATTACAAATATATCTTTAAAAAAGGAAGAGAAAAAAGGCAAGAAAAAGGGAAAAGAAAGGATAGTAGAATGTAAAAAGAAAAATAGACAAAAAAATTTGGCTTTTGACTATCTTTGAATGGTTATGCATACATATGGAATAATCAGACCTCTTTCTCTAAAAATACATCTTTCATTTCATTTGTTAAGAAAATGTTAGTAATTGTCAAAACCCAAAGATTACCAACACAATTTTCTTTTTTCCACAAAAATGCTAGAAGGGGTTTCCAATCCTTCAGAAATGTCTCCAGTGACTTTTCTCTGATCAAACCAGATGATTTGTCCATTTCTGCTAGTTCGAACAGTTTCAATAGCCATTCTTCCCTCACAGGCATTATCAGTTTTTTCCACTTTTATGGGTACAATGATATTGCTGCTGTGATAATCTACTGAAGTAGTTTCCAATCGCTCTTTTCGAACTATTCACCCATAAGACCGAACAGAAGAAGTTCTGGCTTTATTTGAATGTTAATCTTTAAAATCTTCTGCATCAAAGTATATATTTGAACCTAGAACTTTTTAGCCTTTTCACATGTCCACCACATACGGTAAAATATCCCTTCTTGTTCACATTTCCAACATACACTTAAAATGCTCTTATTCATTCTGGACAATTTTTCTGGTGTCATGTAGCAATGATATGTCGTATTATAAAAATTATCTTTAAGATCATAACATAAAGTAAATTTCAACCCATTTGTCTACATCTTTTCTCGTTGTTCTATCTGTGTATTATATCCAAAATCCTAGTCCATTTTAACATTTTAACATTTTCCATCTCAAATTTTAACAACAATGTGTACATTTTATCAAACACATGTTCATTATCTGTATACAGTTGCAGTTCAGACTTAATTTTTTTTTGTTCAAAGCCATAACTTCTTATCCATCTTAAAAGTTTGAAATAACTCTTATTAGGAAAATGATTGAAAACTAAATCACTCTGTAGTTAACTGATCTTTTGATTTAGTTTTATAATCTCTTTGGTACTTCTCCAAGAGCTCTTGAGAAGTAACCATTTTTCTTTGCCGATTGTTTCTTTTCTATAATGAGTTCCTTGTGCTGAAACCCATAGAGGCATTTTTGGGAACAACCTGGGTTTATATCTATTCCATATTCTCAATAAAGCAGGTCTCACAGAGTGATTGTTAAAATCTACATTTGCTTTAACTTTGTCATACCATCATGTATGTGCCACCCAAACTTCAGGTCATACCCTTCCAAGTCTAATAATCTTTTATTTCTCAGCACCATCCATTCTTTCCACCAAACGAAACAGCAGGTTGCAAAGTGGGATTTCAGATCAATAGATACAGTCCTGCTCATACCTTTGTATCATGGAGAGCCTGAACGTAGATAAGTCCTTCTGCCATGGCTTAAATGGTACATCAGTTATCAGAACTGGTGCTGTCTGAAAGAAAAACATCATTATAGGCCAGCGGTTCTCAAACTGTGGGTTGCGACCTCTTTGGGGGTCGAATGACCCTTTCACAGGGGTCGCCTAAGACCATCGGAAAATACGTATTTCTGATGGTCTTAGGCTCTATTCCCTCCTCGGTGGTGGTGCACAAGTGCAAGCCATGTGCTCGTGTCCTCCTGCCCCCTTTGGCGGGAGTGCCTGCAGCTGCATGTGCTCCTGCCAAAGGGGGCAGGAGGATGCGAGTACGTGGCTTGCGCTTGCGCACCACCACTCCTGGGCCTTTTCCACATGTTACCTTATCATGGAGGTGGGAGGTGCCGTTCGTGCAAGCAGGCACTCTTTTCGCTGCTCCTTCGTCCCACAGCTGGCTTCCTGGTCACACAACCACCCCACCCCTTCTTTCCGCAGTGCAGCCTGGGAGCTGTAGGGAGCTGTTCCTGGCTGGCGAGGCGGCCTTTGCCGGGGGGGGGCATTGTAAATAATAAATAAATAATTTTATGGTTGGAGGTCACCACAACATGAGGAACTGTATTAAAGGGTCACGGCATTAGGAAGGTTGAGAACCACTGTTATAGGCAAAACATTCATTTTTATCACAGAGATTCTTCCCCAAATTTAATGTCTCCTATGTTAACATATCCTTCTTAATTTCATTTAATGTTTTAACACAATCATTTTCAAATGATATACAGTTCATATTTGTCATAGTAATTGCCCAAATACTTAACCTTCTTCTCAGTTTTAAAACCAGCTTTGTCCCACAGTTCTGTTTGATCTTCCGTTTTCATATTTTTAGTCAACATCTTTGTCTTTTGGTTGTTAACCTTAAAATCTGTGAACTCACCAAATTCCTTTAATTTTCCCATTAATATTTCTATATACTCAAGAGGATTTTCTGAAGTTATCACCAAAATTGCTCTTTTCCAGATTTCTAAATAAGAAAATTCAGTTCAGATTGTCAAAAGCCTTTTCTGCATCTAAAAAGATCAGTGCACCTTGTTGTCATTGTGTCATTTGAGGTATTTCATGAGCTCTCCTATTGTTTAGAGGGGCTTATTAAAGATAACCTTTTCATGTTTCTTAATCTGAAAGAGATTTTATTCTGAGTCAACATTTAAATTGTATTACCTTCTAGATTTCTTTTTCTATTTAATAGAATTTTATAGAATGGCCAGTTAGCACGATAAGAATTGTAAAATTTCCTGGACTCTTTAAGTCTTTGCAACTTTCTGTGGGAAGTGTGTGTGTAAAAGTCACCAGTTTGGATTTCTTGGAGGAAGGGAGGAAGGAGAGATTTTTTGCTCATTTTCCACTTCACCTTGCCATTTCCAACTCTGCCCTAACAGGTACCCCCAGCCTCTGGAGCAATCTTTTAAGGAAATTTAGGGGAAAGAGGATTTGGCAAAAATCAGCTCCCTTTTCTTCTGGATGAAGTCCATTGTAATTTTATTCAAGGAATGTTATGGTTAAAATGTGTGAAGATTTTCCCCCATCTTTTGGCTAATATAATGAATAATGTATTTGTGTATACATAGATAGCAAAGCTGTTTGCTTTTCTGGGGACTGTAGAGGCTGGTACTGCAAGAGACAATTCCCTCTGCAGCTGGTACAAGATGATTTGTAAGCCTGGTGTGTCAGCAGGACACAGCCACATTCTTTTTCTTACCACTTAACTGCTGTTCATTTCTGGGTGACTCATAGCTACATCTTTGAACCCCTTGAGATCTGACGTAGTTTCTATTCACACAGATACCTCCAAGAGGTGGGATATACTGACACGATACTAGATGTAAAGTCAAAACGGGTACGGACTTTGCTGGGTCTCTCAGGCGATGGCCCAGACAGGGATAATGACAAAAACCAAGAAGCAATGGTGAATGGCACAGATGCAGAGATCAAAGAAAAGGTGATGATTGGGTAAGTGTTCTGACAGTAATTTGATACAGATTATGCTGTTAAAGAGGTATAAATAAGTTAAAGTTTCCAGTAATGTAGTATGCCACACCAGTAAGACATTCAAACAGTGTGTGCACACACACACGTAATCTTTTTTTTCTTTGCAATTAATATTTTTTTCTACCCTAATCATTTATTGTAGTCATTAACTTTGGCTAAGACTGTCTTTAATTGGTTTCTCAGATACTGTGCAAATGTTGAAAGGAGCTCTCTACCTTAATATGGTTGCTGCTCACCTCCCAAAACATCTTTACAAAACCCAGTGTACTACCATAATAAAAGCTAGTAGTTCACTTCTGCTGATCAGTTTAGAACAGATACAAATTCAAGGAGAATGTTATTAAATAGTTTGTATGAAAAACCCTGGATTCAGGAAATCGACATGGTCTCTTATTTTCCTTCTGGAACAGTTCTGATAATGAGAGTGTGCTTTTATTTACATATCAGAGTAGTTATAAATCAGTGAGAGGGAAAAAGCACCAGACAACAGAGTATATTTTTAAGGACAAGTCTTTTATTTATTGTTCTCCAAAGTGGTATAATCATGTCATAATGCTTCGTCAAAGAAGAGTTATTTGTTATGTCTGTAGAACCTTTTATGCAAGCCAATGTATTTGCCAATGTACAGATCCCAGGGAAAACTTTTACACTCGAGCATCATGTGATTTGGAATGCATCCTGGAAGATTTCACGTCCACCAGTGGAAACATTATTTTGATAGTTTGACAGATATAATGCTACTCACATATGTTTCATAATGTTTTATGAACGAAATGTTGCTCTTCTTCAGATCAGCACACTACTTTTACAAAAGATAAGTACCACAGTTCAGCATGAATGAACTCAACAAAGGGTACTAAAAATGTAACCTTTATTAACATCTAGCATTTCCAGTGTTTGCTGTGAATGTTAAGGATGCATTTTGCCATTAACGTTCTTGGTGGAAGAAAAACAGCAAATCAAACTTCCATATAAGTTTGGGCATAGCTTTGTGTGATATACCAGTTTTTGTTTTAATCCTTGCTTCTTTATTTTAATGATGTTACCTTTCCCTATGCAAATTGAGTAAATAGTTTGGGTACAGCACTGTTTGATATATGATGTATAATGGGGAGGCAAAAATATTTGATTTCTGTTCTTTAAAAAACCTTGACTTATATTGGAGAAATATCATTGTGAACAGTCTGCATCTTGCCAGGTAATATTGTGATTTTTTAAAAAAAACAATACATGTTTTGTGTTTTTACATTTTTGAAAATCTATTGTGGTAAATATCTTTCAAGTATTTTGCATATATACTGTAACATTTAAATAGTTTGCTGTAACTGATGGAGACTGTTAATTAAACTCTGATTAGGTATCCTTATAGAAAGACAGATTATTAAATGTGTTTATACAAGTGCCCAGATATAATGCCTTATGAAGGAACTATGCAGTAATAATAATGTTACTTGATAATTTGCTTTTTAGCAAATTTGACTGTCATTTATTTTAAATTTACATTTTGCTGTGCCAGTTATTCACTAGGTCAGATTTTAGACATTGAGCTTTGTGTATATGTGATTGGATCTTTCCATTGTTATCCTTTTACATATCAGTTCTTGTTATTTGCCACCTATGGCTTGAATGCCTAAGAGGAAGACTTGAATTTCCCTTCATTTTCCTTTAATGCTTTAAACCTCCAATGTCAGATCAAATTTTTTTTTTTAAGTGTCCCCTAATTCTCAGGAAAAGGCTGATACAGAAGCTACAGAAGCGGGAGAAAGCAGAAAACATTCTCTGTGCAAGTGGAACTTCACTTAGGGTCCTTTGGATTCAAGACCTTTTTTCTGGTGCCTTTCCCTCTCCCCTTCTTATTGGTCCCACTTGTTCCTGGGAATATGATCTCCGCAATTGAGGGATCACGTTGTTACTGTGATAACATCAAATAGTTAATTAGGTTTAGGTGGAGGGTATTATCTTGAAGCCAGTGCAGTTCCTGATCTTGTGCCGAAAGACCTCTGTGGTAGCACCATATGGCAATTTGATTTGACTGTTTGACAAAAAAAGCCAGTTTAGAATATGGAAGCATTTCACTGATATGGATAATGGTGGCAAGAAGAAGGTCATGCTATATATACATTTACGTATGTTTGGAGCACTCTTCTTTCTTTGGGGGAGGAGGTGAAATGTAGTATAGGTTAGACATAAAAACATACATGAAGTCTCTATCTCTTCCTCCGCTCCTCCATTTTGGATCAGCCCTGTTTAAATTTTTCCATTTTTTAAAAATTGAAAACCAAAGACATAAATCTACCGGGCTGTTCGAACACTTCTTGCCTGGAGGCACTGTTACTGAGAACTTAAATTGATGAATTGATTTGTGCTTCAGAAAGCAGAAATAATAACTTTTTTTAGCAATATCAAATTATTCCCCCATCTATCCCTTATCTGATGAATTACAAGCAGTGATATCTCTGTTCTCCCTGTCCTTTCAAATATTCATCTTGCAACAAATTTCAGAAAATATAGAGAAAACAGAATTTGAAGTCTTGTTTTTAATTGAGATGATTCAGTGGAAAGTATATTGAAGGGACTCAGTAAGCCTTATTCTCTGCTACTGATAATGAGGAAGTATAATTATATACTACACTCTTTCTTTTAAAGATACAAAATGTATTAATTCCCTAGATTGTATTGTGTGTTATAATCTGATTTTCAGTATTATCATTCAGTATATTCATGGTTATTTAGTTAATGAACCTGAAGTGCCTCTAATTGCATAATTTCTTGAGCAACATGTATAAAAGGGAACTCAGAAGGTTTCCATAACTTAAAACTGATTATGTGGCATGGTGAATATGGCCTTTGCTACTCTTATAGCTTAACAGTGTTATGTCATCTTTTTCTTTTTGTCTTCCTTTCACACATACCTGCAAGTGTGTGAAGTCAACATGTAGTGTGTGTGTGGGGGGGAGGAATACAGTCATCCTGTGTGCAGATGTCCCAATTCTTGGCTTCCTTCATGTTAACATTGTTATGGTATTTCTCAGAGTTCAGAACTGCTAGAATAGGCAATATATTCTGGCAGTTCTGAGTTCTAGAAATACCATGGTGTCTAAATTACCATTACCTTTCAACTTTATGTTTATAAGATTTCATGTGCATAGATCCCATTTAAGTGTTAATCTAACACCAGGATAACTTTGTTCTGTGGCCACATGTAGTAACTTTCAGTAGTATATGAATAAAGCTATAATAGGGTGTTTCTACAATATGGTGCAGTGTGGCTGTAAAAAGATATGTATCAACTGATTCAGTATGCAGATTTTCTACATTTTCTGAAACACTTGTGCTTACTTGGGAATAAGCACCATCAAACTTACTGGGGCTTGTGTCTGAGTAATTGTGTTTAGGAATCTACTGTCTTGTTAGTGTATTGATAATGCCTATTGGAGACCTCCCCCCCACATGTGAATAGACTTTGGACATGGTAGCTTTGCTTATTTTCAAGTGGGCTTCCCTTGAGTCCCTTTATAGTCTTCCCAAGTGACCTTTACTGAGATGACATTAATGATAACCTTCTTGTGTTACACTGTTCTTTGTGACATAATAATAAAAAAAGGCTTATCTTCTTCATGGCCTTTGATGCTCACACAGCCTCCTAATTCACTCCAAGTTATACAGCCAAAAAAGTCATGAAAATACAGTATGGAACTACTATTTAACATCTTAGTTTTAGGTGAGACTTACTGAGTAAGGAGGATGAAATGAAGCATTGGTAATGAGAGCCTTATAAATTCTTTGCATGTAAAGAAATAATGTCTCTGAATCTCTGGCTCAAGCAAAGTATTTATAGTATGTGTAGATGTTCTCTGATTCTTCTACCTAATTGTGTTTTTATGATTTGTTTTTCTTCTACTGTCTGGAAGATGAGTTTAACAATATAAAGTAAATCATACTGTTCTAATGGACTATGTGTAATATTCTTACGGAGAACTTTGAGACTTTCTCCCCCGCCCTCCCCACTTCAGCCTCCCAGGCTACTTGAACGCTAGCTCTGGAGGGGAGAGCGGGGCTGCAGTGAGGGGTTGCCTTCCTTCCAGTTCTGCTTTAGGCCACCATTTCATCTAGTGGATGTCTGCTTTTGGATCTTTCCTATGGAATTTTGCCACACTGGGCTTTATAAAATACAGTGAAGAGAAGTAGAGACAAAGTAACTTATGTTGCTTTTTTCATGTAGGAAACCAGATTTGACAGATTCTGCCTCTCTACTAGAGACATTTAAATTCCTTGAAAATGCTGCTGCAGAATTTAGTGATGAAGATGAAGATGATGATGTTGATGGAAGAGAGAGAACAATCATGGATACTTCAACGGTGGGCTGAGAATTCTAGTCATAAAATGAGGCTTGCAGTGAAGGAATCTTGTATGTCTTGGTGTAATAAAACAGGGATACAGAGAGATCCTTCTCTGTGCGCAAAATACAAGGACTAAAATGTACCACTTTCACTTGGAAGCCAGTCTGACAAAACCTTTGGTATGAGAACCCACGTTTTTCTACAAGAAGGATTTCTCCAGTTTAAATAAATTATTAGTTCAGTAAGTGTGTGTGTGTTTGTGTGAGAGAAACTGTGAATGACAGGGTGAGAGACCAAGATCAATGCTAGTTTGGGGAAGAGAAGAGGACATATAAATTCCTTAACATCTGACTGATAAGTAATGTAGCTTGGCTTCCTCCTTGCTTCTGAGATCTGTTTTAAATGCAGCAAGTACAGATTGTGCACTGCTTTGAATAAATTTCCCAGTATTGTAAAGATTATACAGTACGCTAGAATTTCATTTAGATTCAAACTGAGAAGTGACGCGTGTCCTGTTTTTTTCCTGGCTTTCAATTGCTGGGAGGGTGCAGAGTGAAAAGAAAATGATATTTATATGATTGTTTCATTTTGTTTTCTATCTTTTATAGATGGTAAGAAAAAGGGCCGTGTCTGATAATAGTGAAGATAGAGATACTGAAGAAGCACTGAAGGAATTTGATTTTTTGGCCACATCTGATGAAGGAGATGGAGAATCTAGAAGTTCAGGAGATGGTACAGACTGGGTAAGGAACTGAAAAGCAGCTTCATTAAATATAATAATTACCCTGAGACTGCATTTGGATGGAAATGTTTCTGTCAGTCAGAATAGACATAAGTCCCTTTATTCTCCCTTTGTCTTTATTTTCCATCTATCATTTTTTTCCCCTTGAAATTATTGACGACTTTTTATAGTTTGAATTGTAGGCTGTAACACTTTACGCCCTATTTTATAGGAGATCTTTTTTTCTTGGGATGTTGTTCAAGCTTTATACAAGAGATCCTGCTAACTCTTTTAAGTACACAGTAGATAAAGTGCCTAATCCCATAATGTGTGGGGACTGACCGTGAACCAAGGTAAGGGATGCCCCAGTGTTAAAATGGTATAGGTTATGCGTTTGTCATAAGTGTGTATGTATCAGTTGTTCATCAAGAAAGAAGCAATAATTACTTAATTGAAGGGGTTGCTTTTACCCTCGTAATATATATAATGACTGAGACCTACACCATCCCTTCTTCTTAATATTCTTAATAGGCTATGGAACCTATCTCTTAGCTTTCTGACTACAGATAGGAAATGTAAACATCTAAGTAGAGGAGTAAGGTACATAAATGTGGCAGGCATGAACTGATGTTAGAGCCAGTTGTTCACCTGGGAATTGGATGTACCTCTGCATTCCTCCTAAATCCACTTTTGATGGCCAGCAGAAGAATATTTGTCCTCCTGTCTTTCCCATGCTCATTGATTAATGTTGATCTGCCTTTGTTACATTATGTCTTAGTTGCTCTTAAAATTCACTCAGTTTTGCCTGTTTTTATAGACTTAATTTTCTATGAAGAGTTCCTCGATGGTATTCTGTCTTTTTTATTCTCCCATGCCAACCAAATACAAATGTCTGGTATGGGATTTAAATGGTGCTTTCTTTATTAACTTATTTCTGAAGCATGTGACATACTAACCCATTTGCTGGATGTTTTCTTGAAATCCAGACTTATAAGCTCATGTGTGTCTATTTTGGGTTGCTCCTGAAGAGAAGTTTCTTAATAAGTCTTTTTGTTTTGTCTCTTTGGAGTATTCTTTTGTCACCCTTTGTATCCGTGGCTCTTCCAACTGCATCACTCATGGCCATTTCACTTGTTATTTCTTTTGCAGGCATGAATAGTTACCATATTTGCTGTGTATAAGATCCAGCCCATTTTTAAATGCTTTTTTTTGGGGGGGGGATTAGTTAAAAAAAATATCATGGCATCCCCCACCCCCCTTCCTTCTCTTTTGCAGGGGAAGGGAAAGGAGGGAGGTCCAGATGTGGGGAAAGTAGCTCTTAGGACCTTTGTCCCAGCCTCCTTTCCCTACCATTTTGCAGAAGAAGGAAAGGGAGAGAGCTCTGGAGGCGGGGAAAGGAAACTCCTAGGACATTTCTCCCATCCCCCTTTCCCCTCCGTTTTGCAGGGGAAGGGAAAGGAGGGAGCTCTGGAGGAAGGAGTGAAAGCTCCTAGGACCTTTCTCCCACCCTTCTTTCCCTTCCTTTTTGCATGGGAAGTGATAGGAAGGAGCGCCAGAGGGGCAAAAAGAAAGAGCTACATCCTTTCCCTTCCCATGCAAAATGGAAGGGAAAGTGGGATGGAGGACGCCTTACATGAGGGTTCCTTTCCCCCTCTGGAGCTCCCCCTCCCTTTCCAGTGCATTTTGCCCCAGTGTGGAGAACTCACACTGAGGCAAAATGGAAGGGAAGGAGGGGTGGGGGAAGCTTCACGGAAGCGCTCCTTTAGCCCCCAGAGCTCCCCTCCCTTTCTTATGCATTTTGCCTCTGTGCTGAGACCCTGTGTGGTGGCAAAATGCATAGGAAAGGAGATTGGTATTTGCTGGTGTATAAGACGCACCCACGTATAAGACACACCTCATTTTTAAATGTTATTTTTTGGGGGGAAAGTGTGTCTTATATGCTGGCAGATATGGTATCCCTTTTTATTTCTTCCTGTAAACTTTTTACTTGCAAGCTTCCTGATAATCACCTTTTGCTGATTCATTCTTTGAATGTTGTCAGAACCATCTTGTTGAACTTTCTGTTTTTCATTCTGTACATGTCAAACTGTTTTTTCTTGTGGGTTATTTAAGTAGTTCAGTTTGAATCCATGGCTTACGGTCCATGTATTGTGTTAGCCCAGTCTCATACATGTTTGCACAGACACAAGTCCCACTAAATTCACCAGGTGTTTTAGGTTATTTAAGTGTATACCAGGTTAAGTCTGGGTGGATGAAACACAATATTTGAGCAGTGGAAGAAAAAGAATATCTCTGGAAATTCTTATGTTGATTATGTGAGTAAGCTTTTGTTAATATAAAAGTACTAGAGTTATGTGGATGAAATTTAAAGGAATTGTGTTGCCTGATGTCGTGTATAATCAGAAGTGAACATAAGATAAGCTGAGCCAACAGTGCCATTTCACCCCAGTACTTAGCACTGTGAGTGTTGGGAATTGCCTTCTCTCTGTCACCCTTCTGAAGAATGGCTGGTGAGAAAATAGCATTCTACAGGATCTGGCATCAATAGCAGCAATGCTGTACACCTGAAATGAAGCCAGTCAGCTTGGTGGCCCAAGAGATATGAAACATTGCAACCTGAACCTTTTTTCTTATTCGTTCTCTGGTTCTGGGATCAAAGAATGCTGTCACTTTGCTCCATGTAGCTTCATGGTAACAGGCAATAGTTGTAAAGACATTGAGTAAGTCTTCCTGATTTAAAACTCAGGATGAATGTGGACAACTGCACCAAAAACTTTGTGGTATATAGTTTAAGAATGTTAACTTCACTTTAAAATGAACTCTTCCTACTGTGAGGGAAGCTGAGTTGGCCTTTGGGGAAATTTGTCATTTGGATGTAGGCTAAAGCTTAGCTTTGGTGTAAAGTGGAGTTTGTGGAATCACATGTTGCAATAACTTACCTTACACAGCAATAATAATAAATAACGGGGGGGGGAGCAGTGTTCTCCAGGAATTATGAGCATGTAACAAGAAAGATTGTATAGATATAGTTGTATGATTTCTGCTGTCTATAGCTGATGAAGAATGGCATAGTTTGAATTGTATGAATGACAGCAAGTATATTCTTTGTGGTATACCTTGTATCTCTTAACAGAAATGTGCAGACTGCAAACAGAAAGATGACACATATGCATATATATGGAAGGAGAAATGCCTAGATTTTTTGTTCATTAACTGATTGATACTGTAGTATGATCTTCTTTTCAGTTTAAAGTTTAGTCATTCATTTTGACCACTCCTTCCCTGTTGCTTCCCTCATATGGAATGTGCACATCTGGAGCGATGTTCCTGTTCATATGGAGAGCTTCCGTGCAAACAAGAACACAGATTTTCTAACATCTTTGTTCAAACGGAGAGTCCCTTCTTGAACAGGAATTTCTCTTCAGATTTGCCAGTGTCTACATGAGGAAGGAGACAATAGAGAGATTTGAAGTTAGGCTCCATCCTTCTTGTTTGTGTTTTAGTTCAGCTGGGCTAGTAATGGCTGAATAAGTCAAAACTGAGCAAGTATTGAAACACTCATGCTACACATAATGAGGAAATATGTAACCCATGTTACACATACTTCAGATATGTAAAGTAATTACAAATTAAGTGGAAAAGAAGGACTTTCCACTCACACTTTAATAATATGTTGGTGACAGGAACTTAACATTGATAACTGTAATCAACTGCAGCTTAACAAGTTACTGAGAAGTAGAATGCGAGTGGGGACCAAACCAGGTACTATGGTGTCAGTGTTGGATCTGTTCACATATAAAGCAGAGATAGGGAGCAGTTCAAATAGTGAGCAAAAGAACCCCACTCCTTTGCTTTTCTTCTCTGTTGTCAGTTGTTCTAGCAACTTTCTCCCTATTTCCAACTCTGAATTGAAAACAAAAAGTATTTGGAACAAAAGACTGAAGGGAGATAGGCAAGGGAGGGAGGAAGGAAGGTTCATGACTGATCTCCCGCATGTTCCTTGTTCTCTTAGATACTTATTGCTTTCTGTGTGAACAGGATGGATTTATCTAAAACACATACTGATCTTATCTTTTGGCCTTTAGTTGCAACACTCTTTATTGTTGATATTAAAAAGTGGATTAGCAGCTGATACCTTCTTCAGTAGAAAAAAATAAAAGATAAATGGCATAAAGAAGATGTTTCATTTGTTTTACTTTGTCTAGAAAAGGAAGACCAGTGTCTCATGCCTGAAGCCTGGAATGTGGACCAGGGAGTAATAAGCAAACTGAAGGAACAATACAAAAAGGAGCGCAAGGGGAAAAAGGGGGTGAAGAGTAAGTGGAAAACATTGCACCTTAAATTCATAAATCCTGCCTCTTTCACTTCACCAGTACTATCTTTCTTTCAATGTTTTCCTCAAACTACTTACTCTTTTACTTTGCTGCTCCTGACTGCTTTCCTGTTCACAGTTAAAAGAGGTGGAAATTAATGGTTTTAAAATCTAAAGGGGAATAATGCTGCCATCTAGTTAATAAAGTAAGGGGGCAAATTCTTTTAAGATATCAATTAATTTATTAGCGCTACTTGCTAAGGTTTGTCCAAACCAGCCACTTTTACATGCATTGGATAGTTAGTAATATTGTAAAGAAATTCTGAGAACCATATTTATTGTATTATCTGCCATGATATGTATTTCTGAGATATTTGGGTGCAAGTTAGTATTTCAGTAAATGGTCACTAATCTTCTCCCCAAAGTTGTAAGGCAGATTTAGCATGTCAGTGCTTATTCAGAACTGACCATCAGGACTAGATTCCAAAGTACCGTTCATCTATTTCCATGCATGAGCAATAGGTTAGACTTCTTTTTCTTTTCTTTTTTTAACAGCAGCTCCCTATTTTGTATGACAGACCAGTTTTGAAAATGAAGGGGGTAAAAAAGTCATTTGTGAGAGTGCCAAAAATTCACATACACTGGACATGTGTATGTGAAATAAACTAGTTCTGTTTATTATTTTCCTTATGGGATTTATGAAATGGCTCCCAGAAAACAAAAGTAACCAGGGCTGAGTGTTAGGAGGTTTCCTGTCCTGTGCTGACATCTCTTGATTTCCATCTTTTCCTTTTTACCAGAACTGGGGAGTGTGTGTGTCTAGGATCAGGGTGAGGGATCTGTCTCCCTCCAATCCTATCACACTCTAGGAAGTATGACCAAAGGTGCTGGAAGGAGATGTTGTCCAACATATCTGGAGGTTCCCCAGCCTCTGTGCGTATTGTAGAACTGCATTATTTAAAAAAGCAACAAAGCTGATAGTACCGGGAGGAGACATATGATTACTGAATAAATGGAGATGAACAGTAATAACAGCAAGCCAAATCTGTGACAGATAACAGAATTATTACAGTGAGTCTTTGGTCTGGACATACCCTTAACCAGTAGTAGAAGACGGCAAATTAATTTCTACCCTTGCTTATATTTGATGTTTGCTACATGCAAATCATGTTGTCCTCATAACTTGAATGCAGGGCTCGAAATAGAAGAAAAAAAGTCTTAGCAGGGTTTCAGTGAAATTGATCAGTTCTGATTAAATGTGACCATATTCCATTCAGTGTCAATTTTATAGCATGCACACAATTGGATCAGTATTTGAAATTTAATTTCTAGCCCTGTGTACCATATTTTTCCATTTTACATCTCTTAAAATATAAATCCATTATGTGGAAGCTATGTTCTCAAAATATGCAGTGCAGCCCTTTTATATGTTTGATATGGAGGTAATAGGTTTATATTTCATACATAGCAGTTGCATTTTGTGAATTCATGTAAGAATGATATGAAACCATGGTACAGTAAGGGGGGGTACAGCTGAAGTTGTCGTTTGCAAGAAGATGCTTAATTTTATTCAACTGTAACTGTGTTTGCAACATTGATTTTTGTAAAAAAAGAATTAGTTTCTTCCTATTAATGGGTAATGATAGTCTGTTGGTTATTAGTGTGTCCCAGAGATTTTTTTCCACTGATTTCTGGTGTTAGCTCTTTAGAATGGATTTTTTTCAGCTAATAAATATTGTGATTTGACTGTTGTAACAACATAGAAGACTACAAAAACACATTCATTTTTTGAAGTGTCAGCTGAAAATTACTTTATGGATAAAAGACACAGAAGACACTGGATCTTAGAGGATGGAATACTGAATATATTCCTTCCTCCTTATCTCAGATCCTGTTAGATTTACTCATTATGTGAAGAAGTGCTCTTTCCATCCAGTTGTGCTCTAGACCAGGCTAGTCTCTCAGACATGGTATCTGAAAAGTTACCTGTATTTCCCCCAAATATCATTCAGAGGTTCTCTCAGCAGATTCTGTCAAACTCCCTTATATAGACTCTTTTAGAGTGCTTGTTTTTTCTGATGTCCTCATCATTTAACATTCCTTGTCCTGCCATCTGAATACTGAAAAGAAGAAAGTGAATTATCCTGTTGATTAGCTTCTCTTGTGAAGATGCACATACTGCCCATTGGTGTAAGTAACTTGTACTTGGAGCAGTCTTGTTGCCTTCCAGACTGTTTGTTCAAAGTGCTGTACACAATGTCTTTCCCCAAAGCATCATTTGAGAGTTAGCCATTCTTTTGGAACTGTGCCAAGATCTCTTGGCGGTCTCCTACATTTTGTTTTGTTTTCAAATAGAAAAGCTTCTGCCATCTGGTCCAGATTGGATAAGAGAACCAAACAGTAAAGACTTTACTATGGACTGGGTGATCTAGCCATTTATCCCAGTGCATACTTCAGAACGAATATTGTTATGAGTGTTCCAGTGGTGTAGTCTATAGGGGATACTCATATGCCTATTCATAATGAAAATCCACTTCTTGCCTGTCTTTACTCCTCTCTCACATTTGTATCCCACAATTCGGTGCCTTGTTAATCATTCATAAATGTATAAAACACAAGTATCTAAGACTGGAGTGTAAGTATCAGACTGCAAGCATTGTGGAGTCTTAAAATGAAGTACAGGCATAGACAGTTCACCTCTCTGAATGCAGCCTCTACAAATCTGGTTGGGTTCATTGGTTGAGTAAGTAGACAACTTCTAGAACTCATGTATCTTTTCTCCTTCTCCTTACAGTCCCATGTACCTCCCCTTAAACATCTTCAGAAGTTCACAGGGCCCTCCTGAGCAGTGTGCATTGCATCACACTGAACTGTGAGGAGGCAATCAGCTGTAATTGGGCAGAGAGATTTTGCATCACTGGAACAACTTCTGGTTCAAGATTCTGCTGGCAGCTTTTGGGTGCTTTCAGCCCTGTACACAGCCAGTGCTGTTCATGCTGCCTTCTATTCATGCAAAACGTTATATTCAGTCACTTGATACAATTCTGTGCTTTTGTTCCCTACCCAAGACTGCAATTAGTAAGAAGCTGCTAGTTTCTTGGCAAGTGGACTTGTGTTTGGCTTGGTCTTGTTCAGGAGCATTTAAATAAGCCTAAATAAAGGAGAGGGGATGGCCTGAGTATTATAACACTCATTAGGATGGCATACTTGATTAAAAGAGTGACCACCATTCCTGTATAAATTGCTTGCTTGCTTGCTCCAGTGTAAAATAACAAAAGTTTGACATTGACTAGGAAACTCTGAAATAAATTGTGAGTTAAATACACAGTGCAACTCTTTCCTAAATCTAAGTCAAATGTTTTCATAAGAATAATGCTTCTGATTTGAAAAGTAAAGAGTGAATTGAGCAGCTTTTTATCATTGAAGAAATTAAGCATCTGTTTAGGGCAACAGCAACAAAAATATCCTGTGGGCTGGTTTTACTAGGCAGATAAATGGGCAAAACAGTAATAAAGAGGGAACAAAAAATGTTAATCTCGAAAACCTATATAGTTTTAGTCTAATAATGATGAATGTACATATCTCTAGAATTTTGTATCTTTGCAGACATCCATTTCAGTGATAACAGTCTTGCAAAATCTCACACGGTTTGGCTGAAGTAAATATTAGTAGTGTTAACCTCTGGGTTTGGTCTTTCATAAGTAAGATAGGATTTGAGCCATCTAATATTTAACATGAGGATGCTCTCATGATTTTGCAAGGCTGTAGTGAAAATTCTTCAATATAAGCTAATGTTAATAGAAGCTTAAGATGCCTAGCAATAGCTGTATTTACTAGATTGGGAAGAACGGTTATGGACTGTGGGTAAGATATTTTCCCATTCTTAATTAAACTTACAACAGGAAAAACTACCGAAGATATGTTTCAGCCTCAGTCCTATATAAAACAGTCAAAACAGGGATGTGGGAAAGTGATGGAGCAAAATGCAGGTAAGTGTTGAGAAGGGCATGGGTCTTCAATCACACGTAGTTTCAGGAAGAACAAAAACAATGACTTTTGCTTGATTTTTTTTAATTTTTATTTTTAAAGTGATTGTCATTTTTTAAAAATTGTGGCACAACAAATAAAGATAATAGTCCTACGCAATTTTGTGAAAGTTTTTAAAAAATTGTGCAAACAATTTAATTAACAAGTGTTACAGTTTTGGGGAAACTGAAAACAATTTCATTTTATCATTTGCTGTCGCTTGAGTTATTTTACATCTTCATGCAAGTCCATAAAGTGAATAAAAGTAAGTGTGTGTGTGTGTGTGTGTGTGTTAAATCTCCATTTTCATCATTTCATTTTCAAAACATGTCATTTCATGCCTTAAAATTATTGCTGAAAGCAGGGCTCATTAATTGATTCACATTCACATTTTTTTTCCAGAAGATAGCACCCATTGTCATTAGTGTTGGAGTAACGTGTTTCTTAATGGCAATGCTGCTTGTATTAATGAGTATAAAACTTGTGCACCTTTTTTGTTTTTGGCCAGGGCCCAACAGGTCAAAACTTCAAGATATGCTTGCTAACTTAAGAGATGTTGATGATCTGCCTGCATTACAACCATCTGTTGTGCCACCTACCAGACCTAGTACTTCACGGCTTATTGAACAAGAGATGAATAGAACAGATGAAGGTAAGAAGTACCAGTGTCTGTGTGTACTGAGTATTTATATAATACTCAAATAATTTGTATTTTGCTAAAAACAAGAATTCCTAAGCAAGAGGCACAACATGTTTTTAGATGTTACATATTGCAGTAAGCACAGTAAATTGCCAAATTAGTCACTAATCATGACTTTAACCTTTTTACTTTTTAAAGGTATTTTAATATGGTAACTTGTTTAATTGTACTTTTACCTTTTTCTTATCAGGTTATCTTGTTTTAGCCATTTGTAAGCAGCAATCTTACTGTGCCAATAGAAAGATGGCATAGAAGCTAAATAAATAATCAATCAGTTAATTATAAAAGAGGCATTGAAAGCAAAAGATTAAGCCTGCCGTCTGTTATTGTTGTTGTGTGCCTTCAAATTTTTTCCAACTAGTGGTGACCCTAAGGTGAACCTATCACAGGGTTTTTCTGGCAAGATTTGTTCAGAGGGGGCTTACCTTTTGCCTTCTTCTGAGGCTGAAACAGTGTGACTTGCGCAAAGTCACCCAGTGGGTTTCCATGGCCAAGTAGGCATTTGAACTCTGGTCTCCAGAGTTCTAGTCCAATACAAACTGCTACATCATGCTACCTGCCGTCTGTAATTTATTCTATTTATAAGTAACTGCATTTCAAATATAGGTAGTCTGGGTTTTTAAAAAAAATCTACTCCAATTCTGGCATTCAGCTATTTTAGGGGCATTGTAGCCTATTCAAAGTGTTTATATAAAGTAATCAAGAAATTCATTAAGCATTACACTCATTGTTTGTACTTTGTACCCCTAGTTAGCATCCCTGCAGTATACAAACATTACACCCCTAATTTATGTAGTACTGATATACTTGGCAGACTACTTTTTTTGTGTATCTTAAATCTCATGTGATTATCTTTGAAGCAGGAAGGCCACCTCTTAGATCTTATATAGTGAAGGGTTCTTGCGATACCATCTTGCCTGATAAGACTGCAGAATTAGTATACCCTGAAAAACTTCCTTTCTTTTCCTACCAATTTTTCAGTACTTGGCAGAAGGGAATTGTTGAATCAGCCCTTATTGTCCCTTACCAATGTATGAAACATCACAATTTCCTTGTAAAACAGCTAAGAGCTGGTTTTCGGTGGTTCAGCATCAGCCAAGAAAGATTTGACTGATTTCAAGAATTTGCATTTTATGGTTACAAGTATGCAGTCTCCTCAAGAACATCCAAGATGAGTTGCTGACTAGCGCTCAAATGAAGGCACTTTTTTGTAAACCAGTGTATCCATGTGGGGAATTTATGCACAGCTGCCAAAATCTCAGTTATTGTGGTGGCAGTTTTGACCTGCTGTGAATACAGAAACCACAACAGAAACATGTGGCATTAATTGACACAAATAATGCATCTGCTTGAAAACTACATGTTGGCAGCCCTGCAGTCTTCTGCAGCAGTGAACTGGGTTGAACTGTTCTGTCTCTCTGAATGCTTTGTGGATATTTTTCTTCATCTAAAATATACTTCTTTTATTACTTTGACGGAAACATTTGGTGCTGGCTCCCTACTGAGAAACAGATATAGAAGTGGACTCATTGTACATTTCTTACTCTGTTATGGAAAGTGATAAAGCTTTAAGGAAGGAGTTTGGTTATATTTCCTAACATTCCAAATATAATATATTATTATTGTTACTTTAAATTATTAGTATTTTAATTTGATGCCTAATTTAACTGTTGTTCTCTTCTGGAAGTGGGTGAAGTTCAAGGCCTCACTGAGTTCTTCCAGTGCTGATACATGTTACTGCTATAAGATAAGCTTTATTGGTGAAGCACCAGAGGGTGCATGCCAGAGAAGCTTTCATGCCCTTTTGCTGATGGGGTCCAGCATCCCATCACAGCCAATGGTAGAAATGGGGGCCAGTAAAACACGGGCTGTGCCCACCAGATGGTCCAATTTAATCCCTATAGCTGGCTGTTTGAGGCCCCTGGGCTGATGTGCACCCCTCGAAGCCCCATGGACAGTGGACTCCCAAGGGCTGTGTACTGAAGAAGTAAGCCTCAGTTTCCATGATAAAAGAAAGGGAGGATATAAATAAAATATTTTAACAGACAGAATTGTAGTTGGGAAAATAGAGTATAATTCAACCAGAACTAAGCAGTTTCCAGCCCCATTAATTTCAATATAAAATGTTCAAGCAAAAATGCTTGAAATCAGTGGGATTGCCTGAGCGTCCAGCTGGCAGTATTATGTCCTTTGTTTTGATTGCTACTATGGAATTATGTAATGAAAAGAGATGCAGTTGTATTCACAAAGCGACTTGCTACTATGATCATAAATAGAGATAAGAACTTGCAAACAGCAGTGTCAAATGCTGGATTTCTGTTAGTGGATCAGCGTAACCCAGCAGATGTGAATGGGAGTGAGTTCAGTCTCCCTTCCAACTGTAACTCCTGATTCATTCAACACACCTGCTCCAGATACCTAGGAAATCCTCCAGAATCAGTTCTGGGAGACTCTGAGTGTTACTGGGGAGTACCAGGAGAGGAAGTTCCATATTTCCAATTTAGGCCACTGTATCTTTTCCTTCAAAAGCCTTCTTGTCCCATTTTGTGTTGGGTTTCTTAACTCTTTTTCAAAATATCAGTTCATTCAAGGCCATGATTTTCCCCTTTTGAAGAATATGGGGAACCAGTATTAGCTGTTCTGTAGCTATTATGAAGATATAATTTGGTTTCTTTATGTCTTTTATGTCTTCCAAAAATTGTATATTCATTTTGTGAGTGATGATAACAAAGAAGCTGGTAGCAGGTAGCTTTCTCTGGGGAGGTTGTTCCACAAGAGTGGTGTCACTACAGAGAAGGCTCTCCTTAAAAACAAATCCTTTAGTAGGATTAATGATGCTTTGGATGATGTTTTTTTAAACTCTTCTATTAATTCAGGTATGAGTGTTGACTGTCTAGGGAGGGAACTAATACAGAGTTTGTTTTGTATTCTAATGTTTCAGTAAGATGTGTGCATGTGTGTTTTACTTTTCACATAGTGGGAGTAGGATAGTATGTGAAGATCAAATCCATACTTGTTGGATTTCTGCACGGAACGTAATAAGTGAACGAACTATAAAAATTTCTTGCATTAAAAACTGTGCAATCATTGTGTTTCTTCTTTCTGTAGTGGAGTTGCTAATTGCTTTGAACCACTCACAGGGTTATAGTTTCTGAGGCATTTCTATTTAAGAATGCAAGCATCTGGCAGTAATCAACTTCTTCTGGTGCTTCTTTTTAAATTTCGTATTTAATTTTATTACTATATTTTATTGATATGAGGCTATTTTGTTGAATCCCATATTAAAGTTCTTGGATATAGTGTTTAGGTTTGCAGAACACATGTTAGGTTTGGGGTTCATGGAATTTATACTTTCATTTTCTCTCTTTCAGTGGAAGCTTTAACATTCCCTCCTTCATCTGGAAAATCTTTCATTATGGGAACAGATGAGGCCCTTGAAAGTGAACTTGGTCTTGGAGAATTGGCAGGGCTCACAGTAGCCAATGAAGCAGATTCACTAACATATGATGTAAGTGCTAGTCCCTGATCTATCAGCTGGTAAAAATAATGATCTGCTGTGTAGGATTGTTAAATGATAGACATAAATGAAATGATTTTAAAAAAATGTAAAAGTGCATTACAGAAATTATCAGCAGTATTTGCATAGCAGCTCTGCCCAATGCTGTCCAAATATGATCATAGTGCTTGTGTATAGCCTTCTGCCCTCCATTATTCTGTGGTGTCCTTGATCTCACCTTCTTCCATCTCCCTTTCTTTTTCTTTTTCTTAGCTGTCCCATCTGCTCTCTTTCTTTGCTGTTCTCATTGTTCCTCCTTGTTATCTTCTGCCTCACAAGCAAGCTCGTAAGAAGCCATAGAGAAGTTGCTGGTATCTCCTTTGTTCTTCACAAAAACTGTTTGGAGTTGTTTGCAGTGCTTCTAGTACCACCTGTAGGCAAAACTGACTTTAGTTCTTACAGTCTGCAGTGGGAGTTCTGTTTTTCCTCTTTCGTAGACATAACAATATGGTTGCCTATAGTAATCACAATTCTAGGGATTCTGCATTCTTGTACATGAGTATTTCAGCTATATTGTTGTGAAATACAAGATTAATAAACCATGTGAACATGTAAATATTCTGCTAAGAATGTTGATGTTTGCATCCATGAGGGTCTTGTTTAATTTATTATTGATTAAAATATTTTTAAATGATCAGTCCTTATTGTGATATCAAAAGGGTACACATGAAGCATAGAAAACAAACCACAGTATCATAGACTAAAATGGCATCACGGGAAAACAAATCAGAGGCAAGCAGTTCAAACTTTTCACATGGCACAGGAAATTGTATCTGTACTAGCAGTACTATATAATTTCTAAAAGAAGGGAGTTCCAAAGATGGAATGCCAGCACTGAGAAGGCTCTCTTCATTAGAGAGCAAATTTCTCGTCCTAAAGAAACTTATAGAAGAGTCTTCAGGCTTGAGCCATTTAGTGTGTGACTTACAAATGTGGTCTTTCTCATGGGTTTTTATATAGTCGTACAAACGAAGACTTACGTTAATTGATCCTTGAATTCCTTAGGGGCCTTGTACAGGACTCCAGTTGGGTGTCACAGTTAAATATTGCATAGTGGCTGCTACTTGGGGGTGATTCGCAGATTCATTTAACAATATATAGTCAAATTAATTATTTATTGCTGGCCATTAATTCTATGTACTCCCAAAGGCTTTTCAAAGGCAGCATAGGTGGTACCTCTTATGTGAACCTGCCAGCTTGTTAAGATCATCAGCTGAGCCCTTGCTTTATGTCCCCCACCCCCACAGGTGTGGTTGGTGGTGACTTGGGACAGGGCCTTTTCAGGACTGGTACTCAAGCTTCCTTGCCCTTGATTTGGATGGCCCCCAAATGACAGGTTTTTGGGGAGCTGCGAGACCATTTTATATTGCTGGGCTTTGAGTCTTGAGTGATTTTTGGTTGTTTCATTTGTTCATTATCTGTTTGTTGTATTGTTGTTTCCTGACAGATTCTGCTGCTCTGTTGTTTACAATTTTCATTTAGCATGTTAATGTTTTGATTTGGTTATGATCTGCTTTGAAGGCTTTTAGATATGAAGTAGTGAAATATGTTCTAAGGAAAAGATAAGAATGAACATTATTTGCAGATATTTAAAAAAGTGACTTCTTATACAAATAACATAGTGGGAAAAGAGAACAGAATGAAAGAATATGAATATTCTTGAAATTATGTGGGTGATAGTATCACTGTTATGTAGCATTAAGAATATGTACAGATTATTACAGGAAAGGAAATACAAGCATTCAGTAGGTCATGATGCAAACTGTAATCCAAGTTAAAACTGTGGCTTCCTTCACATTGCATGCTTACAGCACTTTGATACCACTTTAACTGTCATTGCTTCATTCTTCAGAACCCTGGGGTTTATAGTTTGGTGGGCACTCAAGCTCTCTGGAGAGAATTTCAAATCTCTCAGCAAGTTGCAAATCCCAGGATTCCATAGGATGGAGCCATGACAATTAAAAGGTCTACGGTTGTGTAGTGTGAAAGAGACTTGTATCAAGGCTCCATGTTATTAATAAAGCATGTTGAGTAGTCATTTAAAAGAGAATACTTGTTTGCTTGTTTTATATTCTGTGCTGTTTTGCAGATTAAATGATTAAGTTGGGAAAATGAAGGTTGTACAGCTTCTGTTTCCACAACAATAGATTTTCTTTTTATCACAACAGATAGCGAACAATAAAGATGCTCTGAGGAAGACTTGGAATCCCAAGTTTACATTAAGGAGCCATTTTGATGGAATAAGAGGTCTGGCTTTCCATCCAGTTGAACCAGTATTAATTACAGCATCAGAAGATCATACATTAAAAATGTGGAATTTGCAGAAAACCTCTCCAGCAAAAAAGTAAGGTCACAGTTGGTAAAGATGCATGCATATCAGATGTGTAAGCTATACACAGAAGAAATGCAACAGCGGATGAATGGCTGTATTAAGCCTGATATAAATTGCAGTGGAGTAATGAGAGATGTTTTACTAATACAGGTTTGAAAGTGTACTTGTTTGCTTGCCCCGAGAAGGCTCTTTTTATGTGTGAAAGGAACTGAGATCCAATGGAGGTTTCCCGCTGGAGGAAGGTGTGGAACAGGAATTTTCTCCAGTTACTGCTACATCCTCCAACATTAACTCCTATGCTGTCCTCACAGCATTCCCCTGCCTTTCTGAACAGCTTGAAAAGTGGCACTGTGAGCCAAAGGTAGAATTAAAAAATTCCTGCTAGCCATCCATTTTTTCAGTACCTGTAGAATTCCACTGAGCCACAAGTCTACATCCAACCCAGTATGTAATCTGACAATTATGTAGTTATGGAATGTTACTTCCCTTCCAGAATAGATGCTGTTTGAGATTTGGAAATGTTTTGAAGTATAAAAGTTGCCATGGTCCTTGAATAAAGGAGCCTTAGTTATAGCTTTCAGTGTTCTTCTGCACTTCCAGAATCTTCATCGTTGTCCATTAGCACCTACAGCAACTAAACAAAATGTCCTGGGAGAACTATCATTATTAGTTATAATTTGCATGTTCAGGGATGCGTCCAGCTTCCTGCAAAATAACACACCAACACACATGAATAAATGGAAGAAAATGGCCACAGCTTTTATTGGCTAAGCTGCTAATAGGGTTGGCACACATATGGGTTGGGATCCAGGCATTGACCAACCCACCTATTGATCGATGAGCTTGACCCTCTAGGCCAGTGCTGGAACCATTGGGAGAACAGGTACGGTATCCACATGGATAGATGTTGCAGCCTGGTCCCTCTGCCATCAGGGTGTACAAGAAGGCATCTGCTACTGAGCTGGGCAAGACTAATTCTGCCCCACACCTTCAAGACCCTTAAGGGGACCCCCCATACCTTACCAATGCCTATGGCACACCTGAAATTAATATCCTGTGGATCCAAGACCTATGCCAGCTGTCGTAAAAGTTGTGGCAAGGTGAGAATACAAAAGAAAAAACAACAACATATGTGGGAAAATCCGAATGCATGCCACCTAATTACAAAAATGAAACCTGCAAGGTAGAAAGTGGGTGGGTGGGATGATGCTCAACAAAGAACTACCAAGCATGTATGCGAGTAGTGCAGTATATCCCCCCTTGCCCAACCAAAATTAAGCCTGCAAACAAGTTGCTCCAGCTGGGTACACCAGACAATGAATTCAAACCTAAGTTTAAGTTCATTGGCTGGCAGCTCCTGCTTTTCCAGGGCTGTGTCAAACTGCATAGGTCCCTGGGAAGAAGTTGCTGGTGAGCTGCCATTATGGGCAACTGCTGGTACTTCACACCCTCACTGACCTGCAAACTTGCTGCATGGTAGGTGACACAGCACCCTTGTAATAGCTAGACCGGCCTGTGAGTATTGTCAGCTTTTCCAGGAGTTGGGTTATTTATTTCTTATTGCACTTTAAAGACTTCAGACTCTTGGCAGCTGTAGCTATTGAAACTGATTTTGTGAATATTCCTTGCTGTGTATTTCAGTGTCTGTTTTGAGAAGCTAACGGGAAGATTACTTTTTGCTTTTTATGATGATGCTGTATCTCATAACCCTTGGTGGAACAGGAAGGTCTTTCAGTGTAACACATGAGAAGGAAGGTGATAGGAAAATAGGAACCAATAGTGAATACAGTTAGCCCTCCACATTAGAGTTAGGGGCATAGGACCCCTGCAAAAGTGGAAAAATTGCAAATATCAAAACTTCTGTGTGTGTTTCTGTGTGAAGGGGGCCCAAGCATAGTGGAGAGAATGTGCATCTAGGGTCCAAACCAGGTCAGAGAAAGGAGAGGTAAAGGGAGTAGGTCCGCATAGTGTCCTTACACTTCCTCTCTGTTATCGATCTCCTTTCTTAGGTGTGGACAGCAGCCAGAGAGGGTTTGTGATGCTGAAAAATCAGGCTGTGAGCCGTCCTTAGCTGGCTAGGCAGCTACTGGTGGAGGAGGAGGACCAGAGGCAGGTTTTTAAAGGACTGAGTGGCTTGGCTGGAGCCACCAAGAGGGAAGGTTCCCCTGTTAAAGGAACACCTGAAGTGTGTGTGTGGGGGGGGTTGGGAACAGATATTGAAGAAATTCACAAATAATCAAATCTGTGAAAGTGAAACCCAGAAATTTGGAGGGTGACTGTGTCTTGAATTAAAGTTTCATGTGTGTTTAAGGCAACTTGAACAGTAATTCTTCAAATATTTTTCAGTGCATTGTAATCTGTAAATCTTTGAACATGTGATTCTGGTTTTTATTTTTGTTCAGGAGTGCCTCTCTTGATGTTGAACCTATATATACTTTCAGAGCACACAAGTAAGTAAACATTTAGCAAAATATGGAACTTCTTTCTGTTGTCATAGCCATAACTGCACTGTTTGATATAACCCCTCCCATGGGGTGTCCTGTGGGCTGACCACAATCCATGCAACAGTCATGAGATTTCTTCATTTTGCAGTCAGTGCTGAGCTCACCACACATCTACTATGCTTCCCTGAAAGGGGGTGATGTGATAGAATAGATAGATAGCTGTGCACAAGCAGTATGTTGGGACAGTCCATACTGCAGCTTAGCCTCTGGTTAAGTAGATTACCTTAATCTCTGTTGCTACTGCTTTTTGTGTCATAGACCCAGTATTTGCTGTGCCCTGTGTAGTGCACGGAGATGGCACTATGAAGAGGACTTACTGTCCTCAGCAGAGGGATAGGACAGAGATGGGCAAAGCAGCAGCATTTCCCATAGTGATGGAGTAGTTTGGGAGAGTGTTTCAGAGTTCTCTCTTCAGTGCTTTTAATGGAAGATGTTGTGTTCCAGTAGTTTAATTGCAAGATACAGAGAAAAATCCACAATTTTGTAATTTCAACTGCAATACAAAACAAATTGTATACTTTTGTGTCGTGTTGGTTGAATGGAATTACACCCTGCCATTAGAAAACCGAAATAAATCAGTTTTGTTTTGATACACTTTCTTCTGCAGCAGTCCAGTGCTTTGTGTGGTAATGAGTAATAGTGGAGAACAGTGTTACAGTGGGGGAACTGATGGCCTCATCCAGGGTTGGAATACAACAAACCCAAATATTGATCCATATGATTCCTATGGTAAGTGTCCCTTATTTTGACAGTGTTCATTTTTGCTTTAAAAAAATAAACAACAGTTTGTTGGCTGTACTGGAACTATTTTTTTTTAAATGAGTTAGTTGGGAAACAAATTAAAAAGAACTTGGTGAAATGGAAGCATCAGATAAGAGATTATGTGACATAGTTATAGTGTGTCGAAGGAAGTGTGGATAGGTAACAAATGGATCCTTTAAAGAGGAAATAAGATATAGAACTGAATCGCAACTTTGAAGAGAGAGTGAGTCAGTAGTCATTGTCATTGAGAATTTTATTTTTAGGGTTGAGCATAGGTTTTTAAAACAACTGATATTTACCCACTTTTCATTTAATAATGCACGTAAGTTCTGTCCCCCCCCAATTTGATATAACTGTGAAATGTGCAATTTGTTCACAGATCCTTCTGTCTTAAGAGGTGCATTTGTAGGCCACACAGATGCAGTGTGGGGCTTGGTTTACAGTGGAGCACACCAGCGGTTGCTTTCCTGTTCAGCAGATGGCACTATACGGTTATGGAAAGCTTTGGAAATCTCTCCAGCTCTGAACATATTTAATGATAATCAAGGTATTAATTAATATTCTGGACTTTAGAACTGTTATTAGAACTGCCAGTACCTGTGTTTATAACTATGTTCTGAAAGAGTTTGTAATTTAATTTAGCTGGATTGTTTTTAGAGTAGAGAAAACAATAGGTTGTGAACATTGCTGTACTGAATCTGAGTAAACATACAGTTTCCAAAGCTGTTAAATAATATTTAAATGGTTGTATTTATGCTTATTAAGGATTAGAATAAGAATCATACTTCTGTGTTTCATTTGTTTGGAAAAATATGAGTGTACCCAAGCTCAAAGTGATTTATATTAAGAATTATTGCTAAAAATATATCCATTGTTATTTTTTCATATTTATTTATTTGGGAGAGTGTTATAGTGATGCTCATTTTCTAGAACTTACAAACAGTGGTATGTTCTATAACAAATAACTGTATTTGTAACTTGAACCTCAAAAATGTTTCAAGACTTAAAATTCTTATAGGTGTTATATTTTTGCTTGGTGATTGTAATAATCATCAGTCCATTTCAAATCTACAGAAGCTAACTTGCAAAGAAAATATGATTTATTGTAGTGAGATTCCAAGGGGAAGAAAATAGGGTGAGGAGTTGTTAGCCACTGCCAAGAGAAGAAACAGTGGTGGATTATACCCTTTAAAGCTGCAATACTCAAAGATACTCAGTTCCATCATTCAGTGGAACTACTCCACAGTAATATTTTGAGAACTGCACACATTGCTTTTAGGATTGCACTGTATGGATCACAGAACAATGAAAGCTAGTCAGCTCCATTTGTAAATGCTCCATATTTCTTAAAATGTAGTTTACCTGCCTTACTAAGAGACACAGATGGATAACTGCTTCATCATGAAATACATTTTTCAAAGAAATTGGAATTTCTTTCTTTGCATTTGAAGCAGTGGGTTAAAAATCCACAAAAGCTCATGCTAAAATAAGTTAGTCTTAAAGGTCACATTGGATTCCTCCCTTTCTTCTTACTTATAGGACTTTTTTCCTACATACTTTTGGTTTTCCATACAGAGCACCTCCATGTTATCATACTCACTTGTTGCCAACATGATTCATTGCTCAACGTGTCTGTGTCAGCATGTACTTTGCGTAATATAGTGGTTTGAGCATTGGACCATGACTCTGAAGATCAAGGTTTGAGTCCCCACTCAGCTGTGGAAACCCATTGCATTACCTTGGACAAGTCATAGTCTCTCAGCCTCAGAGAAAGGCAGAGACAACCCCCCCTCTTAGTCTTGCCAAGAATATAGCAATAGCAATAGCACTTATTTCTATACCGCTTATCAACTGAGTGTTATCTAAGCGGTTTACAATGTATTTTAGCTAATTGCCCCCAACAAGCTGGGTACTCATTTTACCGACCTGCGGAAGGATGGAAGGCTGAGTCAACCATGGAGCCAGGCAGGATCGAACTCACAACCTTGTGGTTGCAAGTACTAGCATTTAACCACTGCGTAGGGTTGCCGGAAGTTGGAAATGACTTGAAAGCTCACAACAGCAACACGTGCCTTTTATGACCTTGCTTTTTTTGTTCATTTGTTTTGCACTGACACTGGTACATGGGCACTGGCACTAGTGAGAGACAGACAGTAACAGGTTTTTAGAATCAATAATATGATATGGAAACAAATATCTAGTATTTAAATTTTTCAGAAGTCAGTTGAACACTTGAGAAACTGTAGTTCTTGCTTTTGCTAGTTTGGAATAACTAGTGGTTGAATAGTGTCATTGAAAAGAGTGAATGTGGTTCCTTTTAGGTAATGATGTTATGCCAGTTGATTAAACTTGTAAGCCTTTTTGACATTATTCTGTTTTGTAGAGATGGGGATTCCCTCTTCTGTGGACCTTGTGAGCAGTGACCCAAACCATATGGTAGCATCATTTAACAGTGGGCATACATGCATTTTTAATATGGAAACAAGACAACGCATTCTTACCTTGGAATCTGATGTAGATACTGGTATGTATCCAAAAGGGGAGGAGTGGGGTGGTGGTGGTGGGAATACTTATGGGATTATTTTAATTATTTTTAGGTCAGTGTGAGTGGCTTTGCTCTGAATACTCAAGACACATTTTGATGTGGGTTGATACTTGTAAGAGATGATTGCAAAGCAGAATGAGGGAGCAAAAACCTCTCTTTGGACTTAGAACTGATAAGGAGTAGCAATGTAATTTGGGGGAGCAGAGTTATCTTCAGAGGAATCTTCAAAAAGTATTTAGAAAACCCACAGGCTGTAGAATATCAAAACAGTGGCAGCCACAGAGAAAATGTCAAGGATGTTCATATGGTGCAGGGAATGCCAAAGTGATCAGATGTCTATTTTCTCTTGTCCTGTGATAATTTACAAAATGACATGCTTAAGGTGATATCAGTGATACCAGTGAATCCCAGCGAATATCTAGGACTTATGAAATGTGCCCATAAGTGAGGTGTGGAAGTCTATCCTTTGCATGCTGGAGTAGTAAAAGCAGATATTTTCTTAATGTCTGAACCAGCTTTAAAAAATACAGAATAGCCTCAGATTAATGTCTACACAATTTGCCTTTGACTTTTTATATTAATACAGAGTGAGAGACCATTATACCTATCCTAAGTGCATTATTTGGAAGTGAATTCAGTGATGTGTACTTGCATATAGCCTAGTTAGTACAAAAATGTTTTGAGTTTTTGATGCACTGCTGCCTGTCCTCTATATGTGATAATAATTTAGTTACAAGTGTCCTTTGTTAGATGGAGAGGAAAGAATTCTCAACAGCCAAAGCTGTAAAATCGCCTGTCAAAGTCTCTTACCTTTCCCTGGCACTTCTTTCCTCCTTAACTTACTTCTTACTTTCTTTTCTCTTAGTTCTGCCTGTACTATCCCTAGATCTGTTAGTATTCCATTCCACCTACCTTTTCTTCCTTCGTGCTACCATAATGGGTAGAAACAACAAGCCAATTTGTACAAAATGGTAAACCTTCATTGTAGAACTATGTCACACATGGGTCTTTCAGTGTCCTTTCTGAAATTGTATGTGTGTGATATTTCTTTTATTTTTATTTTATTTTATTTTATTTGAAAGAGTAAAGGAAATTTTAGTCATTCTGTATACTGAATGAATGTAATCAAGTTTGTGTAGGTTATTTGAGATCTTGAAAACTATTTTGACTGGTCATCATGCTAATAATCTTTCAGTAGCTTCTGTGATTTTAGTTTGTTCTTGTTTCTTGGAACTGGTTGTTTGTCTGTTTCTTCCTTTAGCAGTTAGCTCTTCTTGCCAAATAAACAAAGTGATCAGCCATCCAACTCTTCCAATCAGTATCACAGCCCATGAGGACAGACACATCAAATTCTATGACAATAACACAGGTAAGTAGCCTCCCTCCCCCACATTATATCACAAAAAAGTAATAATGTTACAACACATAATTATTTATAAATATAAGTCTGAAATGGAAAATACAGCAAAATCTTAAATGCACATTTTGGTGATACCTTTAATAGGCCAGCCAAAAGGCACAAAATACGTTATGCTAGTTTTCATAACTTACTGACTTCTTTATACAGCAAAGATATTTAAAAGTATACAGTATCAGAATCATGGGCTTGCATTTTGTTTGAGATGTTTATCTTCTGATGGTGTTTAAAGGTAGTCTTAAGGGAAAGTTGATGCAGGTGGAGGCCCACCCTCATTTTTGCCATGCAGAGAGTGAGGACAAAGGCAGTAAAAGCCACATATGTAACATTTTTTTGTCCATTGGCAGTATAATGGGAGCTGAAATGGGACTTTGAAAGTCGTCTGACATAGATGAAAGGAATAAAAGTGTTTTGGCTGAGCGGTGCTGTGAAATTAATTACATAACATTTTAATTATGGCCTAAATCCAGTTATTCATCTCAGATAGAGTAGACACATGGAATCAATGAAACTTAAATACTTTACCAAATTCCCATTGATTCAGTGAGTGTACCCTGGTTGGAATTAACAATAAGATATACATCTATGGCTTTAATATCCCATCCAGAAAGTCCTTACATTTGTCTTTGTCAAAGAAAAGTTTACAATTCAAGAACAGGATTTACAGAGTAATTGAAAAAGCTAATTTATATATTCATATCTTACATATAACAGAAGATGGGATTCCTGTGTATGTTTCTGAAAATCTATGATAGAAGTAGGCATTATCCTTTACCTTAAAGCTCCATACCAGTGCTTCATCTGTGTAAATCGTAGTCGTAGTTAGAATACTTGTAGCTATTACAGTGTGTATATCAAGTATGTAATTAAAGCAATAACAGATATCATGACCAAGCTGACAAAAATGTTACAGAACTCTGTTGTTATATTCTCTGCATTTCAGTGTTAGTGTCTGCTGCTTAGCTTGCCACAGATCAGGCAAAGACTTTGTACAAGCAACTTGGTGATTATCATGAGCCACTTTGTTGTTATTATGTGGCTTCACGTTGAGTTCAGCTTATGGCAGTCATAATCATAGAGTTTTCTTGGAAATCTTTATTCATAAGAGATTAGCCATTGCCGCTTTCTAGACCGAGTCTGTGATGTCCCCAGGGTCACCCAGTGGATTTCCCTGAGCAAGGATTTGAGTCCCAGTCTCCTGGAGTCTTAATCCAGCAGACAAACCACTACACTCTGTTGGGTCTCCAGAGCCACTAGATAGCAAAAATGTTATTACTTTCAAGACTCCACCCCCTGTTGTATTCCTGTTGTTACTTTAAGAAGCACAGATTAGGGAAAAGGTGGTGGAACTGTCCATTGCAAAGGCAAAGTGAGGGGATCATTTCTGAAAGGAAGAAGGAAGCTAGATAGTTTGTCAGTTGGAGCAGCAGATTTTGTGCACTTGGTCTAATTTTTTTCAGTATAAATATGAATTTACATGGCATGCTTCTGCAGTTCTGTAGTGCGTTAACTTGTGGCAGGTGGTAAAATACATTTTTTTCATCTTTAATTGCATAGGGAAATTGATTCACTCCATGGTAGCCCACTTGGATGCGGTCACAAGTTTAGCTGTTGATCCAAATGGCCTGTACTTGATGTCTGGCAGTAAGTACTTCCAGAAGTCATTCTTTAAACGTTTTCCTAACTTTAGCAATAAACCTAATTCCCTTCTTCCCTTTTCCAACTTAGGCCATGACTGTTCAATACGCTTATGGAATCTTGAGAGCAAGACTTGCATTCAGGAGTTTACAGCTCATCGCAAAAAACATGATGAATCTATTCATGATGTGGCATTCCATCCCACCAAATGTTACATTGCCAGTGCAGGAGCAGATGCGCTTGCTAAAGTCTTCGTATGATGCAATACTTCTCTTCCCTTCTAGCTGCCATGTACATACAACAAGCTGTACAAAAGACAAGGGCACAGATCTTCTCTTCATGCCCTCTAATTCAATGAATGTTAGTAATAGTTTAGGAGGTTTTGGTTTTGTTTGTTTCGCTGCAGGGTGCTTTTTTCTAAATTAAAGGGTTGTTTGGTTATGTGAGCTCCGCAAGTGCTGAGACCTGGGAAGCTCTCCATTTCAGATGATCTATAGAAGAATCATTTTTATTTTTGAAGGTGTCGGTATTTGTCCAGGCCGGTCTTGGGCAAAATGGAATCCTCTGTAAACAGTACGGGCAATGCTGAGTAGTCAGTAAAAAGCCAGTAGCTCAACTTTTGTAGAGCATGGGCAGATAAAAATGTTTCTGTCTCTTTCTTGCGGTATTTTCTTCACACAATTCATTAAAATAACCCCAGAGTTTTGTGATTCATATAACCTGGAACCCTGGGATGAATAGCATCCCATATTCTTATTTTGATATTGAAAGATTGGATGATGTACAGAAAGTAATACTTGATTCAGTCTTATCCGCTGGCTAACCTTAGGTGGACTGGATTTAAAATGTCAAATATTTAAAAATATTAATGGAGTAATTCCTAAATAAACCATGTATAAAATGCATAAAATTGATTTTTATTTTATTCAAGCCCTTGAAATTATGTTTCACAAGTGGCTGGAACCACAATTAATTCTTTAGTCTAGCTTTATATAATGCTTTATATAATATGGCGGACATCTGTATGCAAGAGTAATATTTCAAATGCTGATACACTTTGATCATACTAAAACTTACGAAAATACTGAAACTGTCCCCTTTTCAGCTAAACAAAAATGATTATCTATATAGACTTTAATAGGTCTTACTATTGAAATACAACAATATTTATTTGTGTCTTCAGTAACCCTATCAATCTCTTCCTCCCCAATTTCTCTTATACACATTCACACATGACATTGGAAATACTTTTCTATCGTACACAGTTTCATGCTGCTAGGAACTGTGTGAGTGTGAGTATGGGTGTGTATGAGAGAGAGATCGGTGGGACTGAGGGATAGTTAATAAATCAGCTATGTAAGTCAGGACTTAACTCTTCACTCTCCCATTGGAATACTGGTGAGGGGAGATTGCACTTGTTCTTGCTTAATTCACGGATCACAGTACTGTCTCAGTCCTTGCAATTCTGAGGGTGTGTAGAGGGATTTGATGGGTGTCTATCCCATACAAAAACTGTTGCAGAATATCAAAAAGATTTCATGTCTTTCAAAACTATAGAATGTCCTGTGATTCCGGAACATTTATCATAAACTGTGCAAAAGATTCTGCCAACCCCGGGTGGAAGTGACCAAAAGTGAATGGTATTGTCTTATAGAAAAAGGTAGTCCACCCTATCATCTTGACTTAATCCTAGTGTTCCCAGGTAGAACAAAAGTAGTTATAGTTTTTAAAAACAAACAAACAAGCATACATACAAGAATTAGAGGTTCTTTACCAATTAGATCTTGAATTATTTTTGGCTGCCACAGATTTGAAGTAGAACAATGAATGTTTAGCACAGTTTGTGCTGTAAATGATTGTCTTCTATAGGTTTTGAAAATGCTGAATTCTACCAGTTTGCACGTTTTCCAGATGGTAGTCATGTTAGGGGCAAAACCAAGAAGAAATCCAGTGGTATGTTAAAGATTAACATATTTATTATGGCACATGCTTTTATGGATCACAGCCGTGTAGTCCTCAAAGGTAATACCATAATAAATGTATTAGTCTTAAAGGTGCCATGGGACTGGCCTGTTGGCACGTACTTTCTCTCTTGCACGTATTGATGTTCAACATATTTCTCTTTTGTTTTTTAAAAATTACAGTAATAAAGGGACTTTCCTAATTTTGAGTCAGAACAGAAAGCTGTACTGTATAGGACACATTTATCTATATGTGACTTCTCTATATATGCCCGTTTTCTTGGTGTACTCATTTTTTTAAAAAAAATGATACTACAGAGGTTTATTTGGGGGGGGAAACAAGTACATTAAATTGTGTATATTATGTGTGTGTACATATATATATGTATATAGATAGATAGAGAAGTTGTAAACAGTATGTATTAAATGCGTCTAAGGGAAAATTCTCTATGGGTAATTTTAATGTTTTAGTATTAAAAATTCTCTAGACTTTGTTAATTACAAAGGATAAAAGGTATGGGTATTGTGCTCTTTGCTTAAGCAATATAATACATAGTTGCTGATGTTTAAATTGCTGTACATATAACTAATATGCCAGCATGTTTGTTTTTAAAACTCCCATTTGATTAAATTATGAATGTAAAAAAAGAAAAGTTGCTATTCAAACATGGATTGGAAGTTGTTCCGTCCTGCTTAGTGAATATTTGGCCCAAGTGAAGTGACTTCTAAAACAGGCAAATAGCTAGAGGCTAAGGTGCCTTTTGACAAACAAAATGTAGCCTTACTATGAAGTTGTGGGCTC